>JASAOM010001025.1:66610-100838 GCA_030849085.1 Borovskyia barvae
CCCAACGTTTTAGTGTAAATATTTGGAATTCTTCCCCGCGTTGCTCAGACGTGCTTTCTTCCTCTCGGCCTCCCTTTTTCTTAGCCCTTTCCTACCCTCTACCCCCCCACCTCTCTCTCTCTCTGCTTGTCTCACGGCTCCGCTCCCGCGCACACCAACTCTAGTTCCTTTTCGCTTCTCCAGACGATCCCGGCACGGCGCTCGTCTTCTCCTTCCTTTTCTCTTTCCTTTTCCCTGCTTTTGTCTTCGTGTTCCTTTGTCACCTTTCCCTGCCCCCATTTTCTTTGATTTCTTTGTTTATCCCTTCCCTCTTTTTTATTTTTGTTCGGCCCCCGCAAAATCGCAACCGTTTCTCCTCCTTGTTGTACCCCATCGAATAAAATAGTTGGCATATTTTTCTATTCCTATTACTATGAATATAGTATGTAGTATATATATATATATGTTTGTGTGTATACAGGCGTCCCGTTCTTCACTAACGCGCTGCCGCTATGTCGATTTGCGTCTCTTGATGACCTTTTTTCTCTTTCCCCCTTCGCCCCCCTTTGTGGCTCCTTTGCCTTCGAAAGGCGAAAGCATCTACTACAAGGGTTTCGCTCCTCAGAAGCAGCACATGGACGTGTTCCTTGTCAATTTCTATGGAGATGTTTTCTCTTGTTGGCTCCATACTGACCTCTCGTGGCCCTCTTCTTTTTTATGTTGCTCCTTTTATTAATTTTTTTTTGATAGGTCCGCATCGAGCATGTGTGCCAGCTTTGATGAGTTATGTTCGGCCTCTCTGACCATCCTAAAGCTCCTCCTTCAAATTTCGCTCTTTTCTTTGCTGTTCCCTCCCCCTTTCGATTACAGCCGACCCCTTTCGCACCGAGGCATTCATTCATTTGCTGTTATCCAGTGCCATGTCAGCCTCAATTGTATGTATACATATATGAGCAGAAGGATAAAGGAAGAGGTCCGTCTGTGTGGTATATATATATATATCTGTGTGCGATTCGCCAAGCAAATTATATCCGCTGAAGCTGCCCCCCTTTTTCTGTTCTGTAAGGGAAGCGAGAGGGAATCAAAAAAGATGACGTTGGAGCACCAGCAGCCGAAAGGGGGGGGGGGAGGGGTGATGCTCGTAAAAGCCTGCGCTCCGGCTGGCAGCTCGATGTCGATTCTATCCTGAGAAAAGCTAATGTATAAATAAATAAATATATATATGCGTGCATATAATTTTTTAAATATATATATATATATATATTTCTTGATGTTTTTGTGTTCCTAACGCACGTGAGAGTAGGTTAGCATCTCTTGCCCCCCCTCCTTTCTCCTGGTATGGCTGGCCCTGTACCCTCCCCCCATTATTCACTTCTTCTCCCTCATGTGCCGAGCCTTTTGAAGTCTTTCCTTGACTTTTTCATTGGCCACAACGAGGCCCTCTCAGCTGCTCCTCTTTCAACGGTAGGTCCCCCCCCTCCCCTCCTCCTCCTTGTTCAGTGGCACTAAAACCGGTGGGTTTCGTCAGAGGCCTGTGCGAGAGGGGCCGTGGGTGAATGCCGCAGGCAACCGCTTTTGAGGATTAGCCGTAAAGGGTGCGAAGCAGCTGCAGTTGCGACCGTCTCTTCCTCGAAATTGACGAGGAAGCTTTGAAAGTGTGCCGGATCGGAGAGGGTTTTCGATGAGGTGGTTGTGCGTAGGATCTCAGATGCGGTACATCCCTTAAGGTATACAATTCTGTGTGTAGACTTGTATGTACACCCCCGAATGGATTTTCGCTTGTATACCAATAGAGCCAGTGAGGAGCGGGAGCACGGCTGCTACCCGAAGGTACCACGTGTATGTACAGAGACGTGTTGATGCGTGCGGCCTTCTCCCCCCCTTTTTGTCTATTTAGTCGAGGTAAAGCGCGTGTGTAATGCAAACGAGATTATGTGTATGTGTGTGTGATGTGTGGAAGGAATGGGGGTGGGGGAATGATGGAGAGGAGGCCCTTGATGGGCTCTGGAAGTCGGTGCATCTTTCTCTTCTTCTCTCTCCCCCTTCTTCCCTCCCTCCTCCTATGCTCCTTCTCCTACGCTCATCGTTTGTTTTGCCGCTACTTCTCCACGTCAGAGTATATATTGTCTTGTTTGCTCACGGCAATTCTTTTCCTTGCAGGCGTGCAGGTTTTCCCACAGCACATTCTTCGCTACTTCGCTTTTGCGACGTTTTTCCCTCACAGTTCCTCTCACTGATGTTTAGCTGTTCTGCACCTCCGAACTTTTCCGTCCTCTGGTGTGTGCTGCATTCTTAAACTTCTTTCTTCTTCTCTCGACTTCTTCGTGCCGCCTTTTTGTTGTGCAACATTCCCTCTCCTCAACACCCGATCTCTCCCCAACGATAACGAAGTTTTCTCTGCTGGTTCGCATTCTTTGCACTTTCGCCTCCCTTTACTTGAGCTATGCTGCGTCCGGTCTGGTGACGTCGGAGAAAAATGGTGGTGCAGAGCGGCGCAAGAAACGAAAAGTCGTCGTGCAGAAGAGAAGGAGAGGGTGAGGCAGACATCGTGGGAAAGGGGTAGAAATCGGGAGTAGTTGCTGTCTTGGTGTGCCTGTCTCTCTAGCATTTTTCTCTCCTTTCGATAATGAAGTATTTTTGAGGGACTGCCGACTTTATCTTTCTCGCTCCCCTTTCTTCTACCCGTTCTTCACGTTATTCAAAGATGTTGCGCTGTTCGTTCAGCTTCGAGGCGGGTTCGTGATGCCGTACGCAAGAGGCTAATGTACATCCATCCGCGACAGAAGAAGTGGAGGATGAGGAAGTCAAGCTGACGAAGGTTTATGGCGGGGCAGACTATCACGGAAAAAAAAAGAGATAAGTGACGAGGGCGTACGTGCCTCGGGAATTTCTGCAAGTGAGCCCACAGAAGATACCACCGCACCGCGTGCCTCTCGTGATTCCTCAAGTTTCTTCTTCAGGCACACCGCAAATCAAGAAAAATACATAAACCAGGTGTCTCGCCGATAAGGTGATGGTGGTGTGATGCGGATAGATTTGAGGAACCGCCTCCCACGCCTTTGCTTCCAATCCTCTCCAGCCTTCTGGAAGAGCTCTGGCCGTCTGGCCGCTTCTGTAGTGCAAGTGCGCGGACTGCAACGCCCAAGGGATGCAGGGCCGACATAGCAGTGATCCGCGCATCATCTGTTTTCGAACTCCAATGCCAGTGGATCGCATGCTTGCCGGGACTCCATCGTATTTCTCGAAAAAGCGTCTAGAAAGAAGCAAAGGGCAATGCAAGAGGGCAAATAGCGGTGCTCATCCCTTCCCACCGCTTCGCCGCGAATGAGCTCCGGCTGATGAGAAAAAAAATCTATACCTTCCCCTTGCCCTCTTTCTCTCTCTCTTCTCCGTACTTTACTCATCCGATTGATTCTTCTCTTTATTCTTTTTCATCGCCTGAAAGGCAAGGAGAAGCAATGCACTCCAAACCGGCACCGCCCCTACTCCCTCTGCCAGCTGTGGCGCAACTGCCTTGTGCGCTCTCGCTGACAGCGTGAAAACAATTTCTGTGGCTGCTCCCTCCTCGACTGCAGGCTCGAGGGACGGGCTGACGGCCCCCCGTGGCGCAGTGTCATCAGCGGGTACGTACCGCTGACCCATGTGCCGTGAAAGATGACCGTCTAGCTGGGGATGAGTTGATGGACGGAAGGGGGTACTCGATCGAGCGGCGTGGCCGGCGCGGTTCAAATCGCGGAGGTGCATGGAAGAGCGCGACCGCGGGGGGGGGGAAGGGTTCAAGCTGCCCTGTTCTCGGTGGCCCTAAGCCGTAGAATGCCATGCAGGCAGCGCGAAGCTCGGTTGCGTTGAGGATTGCCGTGAGCGCTGCGCTGCTGCCCCACAAAACTGGACAACACGGACCCGCTGTCAAAACTTACAGACTTGGTGATGACTGCAAATCTCTCCTGAACCACCCGGAGGCATCTGTTGAGAAGTTGAGAACAGTGCGTGACCGCAGCCGGCCCCGCTCCCCCTCTCCCGAAGAGGCAGAGGAGAAGAAGCAGCACCAGACGGCGGTGCGAGGATCGAAATGCCCAGTACCATCCACCGGAGAGATGACAACAATCCGTGCAGCGGTCGCATAGCCCTCACTTCAGCGGGTGAAGGGATAGCGGTGGGGTGTCAGCGGCGCTATTCCGACTCTCCGCTTCTTTCTTCGTGCTTTGCCTCCTCATGTCTGCGTGCTCCCTCCTTTTCTTTATTGCCTTCCCCCCCCCTCTTCCGCCATAATAGGGTTTCCCTTTTCCCCGTATCGGTTGAGTTTTCGTTGTTGTATCCGCTCTTCCTTATCCCCTCGTGAACGGCGAGGAAGGCCATCATGGGTGCGTGAACACGTGGGGTACATCAGCTTTTTCGCACTCTAGTAATGCGGGAAATAGTGAGGGCGTCGAAGCTTCATGACATCGACGTCTCACTACTCTTTTTCTCTCTCCTTTCCTTTTCTCAGCAAAGGACGATTGGGTGACGGAACAAATGGTAGTTTGTGTCGGGAGCACATGAAAAACAATGCGAAAGATTGCGATGGAGCGGAGTACTGACAGTGTGCAACGAGAGCGAAGCAGGATCATTCCAATCCCGATAAAAAGAGTTGGCCTAGTGTGATATTATGGCCCATAGATCCGCACAGCTCTTCGGGCCCTTGCTGCGTTGGGGCTGCGATGTTCATCTTTCCGCCCAGACCACCGCCGTCTATTTTCGAGGGGCGTTTGCTTGAAAGGAAAAAGAAAAAACAGCGTTCGCTTTTGTGGATCTGTCGCGAAGTACTGTGTCATGCATATTTTTTGCCCGGTGGGCTCGCTGCTGGGAATAGTGTGGATGATGAAGGTGGCTGCGCAAGCAGGAGCTTTTTTTGGCGGGGAGGGGATTGAAGTGTTGCGCATTTGATACACAACAAATAGTGAAAGACAACTTCTGCCGGCCATGACTTCCTGGCTGCTTTCACTTTTCATTCCCCTCCTCCACCCCCCTCCCTGGGTGGCGTGTGATCTCGCTCTCTTTGTTCTTGCTCCATCACACTCGCTTTCTTTTTTCGTATTTCTGGGGAATGCAGAGGGCCTTCACGTATTCGCGTCACTCGCAGCCGCACGCTACGAAGCGGGAAGAAAAAGACCCTCTCTCAGTGTGGGTGGTGTATGCGGGAACGGTCGCTCACGCTGTTTCGCTTTTGCTGCTCTCGTCAATTCATGGACATTTTTGTAGGTGTTATCAACCAAACATATACACTCACCCGTTACATCAAACGTGGGCTCCACCTTTTCCCACTGTTCCTCTCATTTACTCGTTGTTTTGGAACAAAAACACGCGTTGCTTTGTATCTATCGAGTGAGGAGAACGCCTTTTTTTTCGGCTTCATTCGTGTGGCCGGTGCTTCTCATGACGTTTGACTCCTCTCCCTTGACCGGGGAGCAGCAAGACTTCCTTGCTGGGTTTGTTTTCCACGAGATCGAAGTGCAAGAGGATACACCTATCATCGAAGTACATTCACGTGGTCGCTCTCCAACTGAAAAAAATGCGACATCTTCTCATAGCAGCGGCAGTTCTGTCTCTTCGCCCTTGGTGGGCCGAATTTCTCCAGCCGCCTCCAGCGGCGTGCAGAGCGGTAATGAGGAAGACAACAGACTTGCTGAGATTTGTGGGGCTGTGAGCATCAATGAAGATTCGTGCCAGGCAGGCGTGGAGTCGGCGCGCAGTATATCGGAGTGGCCTGAATTGGCTTCTGCTGATGCAAAGGATGGGGCCTCTCATAGGCTGCAGCACATCTGCAAGGTCGAGGAAAGCACTCGTCAAGGAGAGACGGGTGGGAAGACGGCCTTAGGCCTCTCAGCGCCGTACTGTATCGAGATTCACTCGCCGCGAGAGGCCGTCCATCCTGAGCCTACAGCACCCGTAGAGAATAAAGAGATTGCGGAAGGGCGGATCTCTGGAGATGGTGCCAGCTCAAATCGTAGTGCGGCACTTCCAAAGGAGCCCCTTCCGTTGAGAAACGCTCAGCATTCGGATAGCCGCAAGACGGACAGAGTGCCCACAGAGCAGCTGCATGATTTAGCCGACCGTCTCTTGCATCTTGTAGCGGAGGAGAACACCGTACCTTTCCACATGGACTGTCGAATTCTGCCTCCCTCCGATTTCCGCTAAGTGAGTGTGGGTCGAAGTCGCGTTGCCTTTGTAGAGGTGCACGCAGTCGTTACCGAAACGCATGGTCACAACACTCAGGAGAAGATCGACCGTCTCTGTCTCGGAAGCAGTGCGTCTGGTGACGCTGTCTGAAGGTGTGTACCGTTTACGATCGAAACAAATGCAGCGACAGCGAAGCTCCACTCGCGATGTTCCCGCCAAAGTGGGCGAGCTAATGAGCGGGTCGAAACACCGGGGGGATTCCTTGACGATAAGAAGGGGACCCCCCCCCTTCCTGAGTGCCCTCATAAAAAAAAGCACATCTGAACCGCACGTGCTGGGCTTCCCCTCTTTTCTATTCACTGGAAGAGAAGAGAAAGGTAACGAAGTCGTTTCAGGGCGGTGCTGATGTAGGAGGAGCGCCATCTTGTGGATATTTTCGCTGGTTCGACAGCAACAAACGATCACCCCTTTTCCTTCCCTCGACAGGTGTGCTCCTCTGCTCGGTCGTCTCACCTTCCCACCCTGCACCGCCTGACTCCCCTTGAAAGGAGAACTGTTGCCCTGCCCTTCCTACCGGTTCATGAGCTATCGGTCGCATCTGCTCCGGCAGTAGAGGGGAAGAGGATACCGCTCCTTTCCTTTCGAATCGAAGAACAGCAGCATATTGATATTTTCTATATCTTCAACCCACAGAGAGGCGGGTGAACGCAGTAGGCGCCCTATTTCCGCAGTATAGAACCCGTGTAGACGCCCACACCTATCTCCGCTTGCAGTTCCTTCACCTGTGCAAAAAAAAAAAACCGTGACGCGCATACGTTTACCATGCTCACGTGTATCCCTTCAGGTGCAGCTTTATTCTTTACTGCCTTGTTAACCTCCCCTCCTCTGTGGGCCCTCTTTCTATTCGACGCAGGGGGGGGGGGGGCGCACTGCATGCGACGAAGGCAAGGAAGCTTGCTCTTCATAGCAGTTCATGATTTGCAGCTGCTGCGCCTTCTCGCTTCCGTACCACCCCTCCTCTTCTTCCTATTACCCGCCCTCTCCCCCTTTCTGCTATTTGGTGAAGGGGACTGCTAATACTCCATAGTGTGAAGAGCCTCGACTAAGCCTTTCTTTTGCTTCCCGCTAAACTTGTAAAGATATATTTTCCTCCAAGATTGCTGTGAAAAATGTCATGCCTATTCATTGATCTTGTCGATCGGCTGGCAGCGCGACACGACTGCCATCGAGCAGGGGAGGGACATGCCGCGAACACAAGTCGTGCTCAGGATGTGGAAGAGCGTGTGTCACGACTTTTTTTCATCGCCTGCGATTTGACTGTGGGGTTTCGCACTGCCGACTTGTGTGAGCACCTTGACGTGATGATGGCACAGCTGTGGGCCACGCTGTTGAAGGGCGAAGGCGCCAGCGGAGTTCTTTCCCCGTCCTCGCCGGCGGCACTCCCCCCTCATCATCAGAAAAACACCGCGACATCGGCCATTGTGGCAGCCTCGGGTGCTTTGGTAGGCTACATGCAGACGCATAGTGAGGAGGTGACGATGAGTGGGAGAGGATCGGCGTGGGTCGCCGAGATGGGCGAACAATGGCAGGCGTACACCTTGCAGCTGCTGAACGCACAACCACCTTTTCCAGATGAGGTTCGTGCCGCCGCCTGTTTCTCCGCTGCCCAATTGGCCTTGCTGGCCGATAGGAATTCGGGTAACTGGACAGTCTTGCAGAAAGCCTGCGAAGCCCTGGCCGCCGGTCGTGAGGATGGGTTTAGTGCTACATTGGCAACGGAGCTTCTGGGCCAGCTCACGTCGTTGATGGTGATGTGCAAACCTTTTCCTCTTAGCGGCGCTGAGCTGAAAGATTCTGAGGAATTGCCAACGTCCAAGTCAAAGATTCAAGTTCGAAAAGCAGCGGGTGGACCCTCGCCATCGTCCTCGTCGCCAGCCGCGAGCGCGAATACGCAAGCAGGGAAAAGGCCGAAGCTCTCGACACAGCGTCCTTCGGCTCACGGCGCTGCGCCTTCAACAACTGAAGCTACAAGCATCCATTCAGAGCGGCCATGTGGCGCCATTCCCGCCTGTTTTCCTTTTCCTTCTGAGGATAGGCTAGAAAATCTCAAAGCAACGCTCATCGATTCTTGCATTACTTCCCTTGGAGCTGTGTCTGCGACGTCTGTACACCCCACGGAGTATGCGACTGCCTCCCCTCCAAAAATACCCGCTACAGCCAGCTGTCTGGCTGAGGGGCAGCACCGGTTGGTTCCAACCGCACTACTTTGTCAACGTGTGCTCATCCCCCTCCTTCTGCAGGACGGGAGCCGTGGCTTGGAAAAGTACGAGTCGCTCGTACACAACTTGTTGCATACTTTAGCGAGCCGACCGAGGATAGAGGCTTCTACAACGACTTCGCCCTCGTCGTCATCTTCATCGTCAGCATCAGGAGTGTTAGGTGCTGCCGGTACCGGGTACGCTGTCTCACTGTGCGATAAGAACAGTGACGAGGTGGTGTTGCTCCTCGCGGCGCTCTTCGACTTTCTCTTTCGCCACCCGTCGTTGGAGCCCCAGCATGACTACCGATTTTCTCCCTTCTTATGGGAGGTTCTCGGTGGTGCCATGTGCCGCAGTCTCACTTCCACCGAGATGGATGCTGGCCACCGCGCCAACATGCAGCTTCGTGTGGCATATCTCCTGAAGCGCATTGTTCACCTGACGAAGGAGACACAATCGCATTCTTCACCGCATGGCGTGGCCTCCCCGGCGCATGAGCCGCCGCAGCAGATCGAGTTTCATCCTCTCTTTCGATGGTGCGCCGGCGGTGGTGCCGCTTGTGGATTGAGTAAGCCTTCGCGGGGCGCAACGGCATCGGAGCACGGCAGCGCTGCCGCATGGGATGATTTTTTTCTGGTATTGGAGTCACTGAGTGAGTATGGCTGGCACATCATCGAGCCTGTAATGGCTCGCCTTGACGCCCTTGTTACCCAACTGGACAGCGCCTTGGCTGCTTCTTCGCAGCAGGAGCCGACTGGTTCCATTGCGGCCGCCACAGCTATGAGGAATGAGGTGTTGATGGTGGTGCCAAACTCTGCACTACATCCCCATTGGATAGAGATGCTACTGCTCAAACTTATTCTCCATCCCAATGTGGGTGTTCGCAAGGTGGGGCTTCGGCGTATCTGGGCTCTCCCGATGCGTGTACTGCAGGTGCTCTCTGCTGAGTTCCTCTTCCACTATGCCTTTCAGAGCGCCTCGGATCCACGCTTGTGTGGCGATATCGATCGTGTTCCCATAACGGCATCTTTTCTGGACACAAAGGCGTTTGAGGGGACGGAAGTGAAGGCGGTCCCTCTCGTTGAGCCGCTCGCGCAGGAGGTGGAACGGTTTTATGCAGCTCTCTTTCACCTTCGTTGGCCTACCAGTTCATCTAATGTGCATGCAGCAGAAGGCCGCGTCGATGCCATACAGCGCTTGCTTGACACTACTCTCAGCAAACCGCCGCGCTTCACAGTTTGCGTACTGGCACGGGTGTTACTCGCTGTGGCTCAGGTGTTCCAAGAGCATCGCATCGACGCGGAACCCATTGTGCTAAACATGGGTGTGCTTTCCCGTCTCCATCGCTTCATGCGCGACTCCGTGCAAGAGAACATCCCTTTCTGGCTGGATGTTCGTGTGACGGCGATTCTCTTCGCCGCTCTGACGACCTTCGCTGCCGCGACCACTTCACCTCGACGCTGCCGAGAGCATTCTCTATTCTGGCGTCTCTACTGTATGTGTGGCCCACTAGGCGAATCTGGCGGCCACAGTGTGACGAGCACGGATGCCTGTGGCCAATACGGCCATGTTGGTGCAGCTGTGGAAGAGCGTTTTTTGCACGAATGGCTCCTCCAGTTCAGCGCTCAACTTTCCCGGCAAGGCCAGGAGGACCGTTACGGGGAGGAGGGCTCGTTGGTAAAGGCCTTGCTGGATGTGGATGGGTTGATGCCCCGTGTCGAAGTTCTCTTGCAGGCCGCCGCATTCTCCCGTTCAGGTAACGGAGTCGAAACATCGGTGGTGAAGGAAACGTTTTTCCTGGTAGGCACTCTCACGCGTATCGGTTCTCCGAGTGCCAAGGATCAGGTTCGAGCCGTCGGCATGAGAATTGCATCCGCAGTGACGTCGCTAGAGAGGCGCGCGTATTGTGCTGCTTCCGGTGTTCTTGCGAGTGCAGCATGTGTCGTTGAGTTTCATCACACGCTTGGCAGTCTTGCGTGTGCGCAGCTTTGGGATGTGTCCACCCAATTGCAATCCATGTCGGCTGCTCTGTATTCTCAGGCCGTAAGAGTTCTTACGGATTGTTTAAGCCAGGTAAGGGGTGAACACGTCTCGGCCACACAATTTTATGTTTTTGGGTCGAACATCGATGCTTTGGCGGGTGACGTACCCGATGGCGCTTCATGGACCCTCCTGAACACCGCCCATTTCGATGTTCTCGCCGCTGCTATCTGCTCACTCCATACCATTGCGTGCCACTCATCGATGTCCGTCCCAGCAGTCGCGGAGGCACTGCACCTGCCACAGCACGTTAGCCAGCTGGTTTCTTTACTGCAGGAATGTGCGCAGACGTACCGGTCCGTGGCAGAAGTTCCGGGCGACGTCTCGGGAAGTCGTGCTGCGCAAGAGCGACTGGCTGCAGTGCTCATCGTGAGCCGTAACGCGTCTCGGCTACTTCAAAGTGAGCTTTGTGGGTTTCTTGAGGTATGTAGTGATGAAGAAAAGTCGCCAAGGGATTCGAGCTCCAACGCATCTGACGCTACTCTTCTCGGTTACGTCGACCGAGCGAAACTTCCAGCGAGCCGTGAGGCCTTATTGAGCGGTACAACAGCAACGCGTCGTTGCCTCCTCGCAGGCTTCTTGCCCCAGGAGAGGGTGATGAACTACGCTGACCAGCTCATTGGACTTCCGTCGCATCGCGTTCCATCGGGCGCGGTACCGAGTCACTTGACGAGTGTTCCTTGGCCGACGCTGCTCGGCCAGCACGGACGCTATCTCTGCAACTCCCTTTACGTGCTACTCCTCTGCCTCGACGAAGCAGGAGAAAACGAGAAAGGGACTGAAAAACTGCAGGGTGTGACGCCACCGGTCTCGTTCGGCGCGTTTGTGTCGCGTGTGCAAGACTTTGCCTTGGGCCAACTCAGCGAGTGCTGGACAATAAACTTGGCGTGTGTGTATGATGTTCTCCTGTGGGTGGCGGCAACCAATCTGCCAGATGTCGTTGACTACCTTGCTATCGCCGAAGAGATGTGGGCGCACATGAAGGAGGTTGGGGCGCGGCAGTACACGCGGCTAGCTGCTCTTTTCTTTACTGCACTGCATTATGTCATGCCACATCACCCCGGGTACGTGAAAGAAACGTTGCTGCGAGTTCTGGCAGGTGAAGGCAAGGATGCACAGACAGCAGACCGAGATGTGTACTTCGCCGCGGTGACGGCCTCGCTCCAGGTGCTCCACAACCCAACCACCCATTGGCCAATCTTGGTGGAGGTGTTGCTTTATGCTGCGATACTCTTCAATACGAACCGTGACGAGGAGGAGAATGAGATCACCGTGGCGGTGACCGAACCTCTTCTCTGCACGTGGCCTCCGGCGCTGCGCCAGTTCTATCCACCCACGACACGCATGTCTGCGGTGGGTCGCGCCATGGCTGTGGCGACTCTGCTGTGGTGCTGTCACATCGATGTCGCCGGCAAAGCTCTACCACTGACGAAGGAGCTCCTGCGCATGAGCATGTGCCATCCGGTTGTCACACATGAACCGTGCATGCCGAACTCACGCACGCACCGCACACGCATCCGCCTTTGGCAGCTGCTTTGCGCCCTGCTTCCCTGCATCGCTGGGAGGCCCTCCGTCTCACCGGAAGATGTGGAGGAAATTTTCAGGATGCTGATTTCGCATTGTCTCACTGTGACCAACATGGGTAGCGTGCGGCGATTGATGGAGCTGTATGCGATACGACTCGTGGAGGAGCATGCATCTCTCTACACTATTCTCGCTGAGGTGCTTGGCAACTATGCTATTCGGCCACAGGTTTGTGGGAGTTACATTCTTATTGCCTGCCACGCACTCCTTCGACAACAAGAGCCTATCGTGAGGGAAGGCTCTGGGATCCGCAATCGCGACGAGGCACTTGTGCAGGAGACATTTACGTCGCTCTTTCCTCGCATCCTTCAACAGAGCACGTCAAACCAGCATCTGCTGCGTATTATCAGCCATATTGGCCTCGTCCATATATGTCGGCACCGCCTTGCTCAAGGCCAAACCTTACCAACATCCGTAGACGCGCTGTACAACTATGTGCTGAACGCACCAGAACATGTAAAGCTTCGCGAAAAACACGAGCATATGCTCTTTTTCAACACGTCGGAGGCAAGCAGCCCGCGCAGCCTGTTCTGTGTCCAACGCAAGGAGGCGAACACCGTTCTGGCCGAGGTTCTACCGGCTGCTGCCTTTGAGCGGCTGCGATTTGTGGAGACAGAAATGTGCTGCATGATCGGTGCTTCGTATCCTATGGAGCTGCTTCGCGTGCACGACTGGTGTGCAAACCTGCGTGTGCACGAACTCTTGTCCGTATTCAAGAGCTTCGAGGGCATCCCACATACTAGCAGTCCGGCGGACTATTATGTCGACTACACGCGAGAGGCGACGGAGCTGCTGACCCGCGACTCCCTGTTGGATGCCTCTATCGGGGCTGCAGCGGCAGTTTCACCGCCTGGCGCTTCCCACCACGACAGTGACGGGGCTGTGGCGAACGTGCAGAAAAAAGTTTCGTCCTGGTGGACCAGTGAGGTGTACAACGAGCTACACCCTCGTGCGCTGCGAACGCAAAAGCAGTCCCTCATCGTGGTCGGCTCCTTGCTGGAGAATCCCGTTAACATCGCGGGCCTGTGCCGCTGCGGTGAAATATTCGCTGTGGAGGCGATTGTGGTGCCAGAGAAGAAAGTGTTTGAACACCCCCACTTCGTGGCAGCTGCGCGCAGCGCCGAGTTGTGGATACCGTGGGAAGAAGTGATGCCGAAGGATTTGCCGTGCTACCTCGAAGGTCTGCGTCGTCGCGGCTACACTATCGTTGGCATTGAACAGACGGCTGCGAGTGTCTCCATTGAGTCGTTCTCCTTCCCGACGAGGTGCGTGGTGGTGCTAGGTGCAGAGGGCCAGGGTGTGCCGGCGCCGCTCATACCGTTGCTGGACGTGTGTGTAGAGATTCCGCAGTATGGATTGATACGCTCGCTGAACGTGCACGTCACGGGCGCCATCACGATGTACGAGTACACGCGTCAGCACCTGATGGCCCCTCCACTGACGACCGCCTGAGGTGATGAGCAACTGGCACGCACACGCAGACACATCCCTATATAACTTACACACCTTTGCATGTCCTCTATGTAGCACCGCGTTAACATCCCAACGGTGCATCGTCCACACGCCGCTCGTATCAACCGATCCGTCGGTGCAAGGCTCGACGCGTTCCCGGATGAACCGCCCGCCGTAAAGAAAATATATCTACTGCCCGCTGCTTTCCTACTTGCTCTCCTCATGTCTGCGGGATTTGCTGTGAGAACGATGACCGTGAGAGGTTGGAACTCTCAAGCCAAAGAGAGAACTCTTTACTTCTGTGTGAAGTAGGGTCGGAGTGTGTTTTTCTGCTTGTTCGAGGTGGAGCCCTCGCTTGGGACGGCCTCCGCTACCGAGGTCAGCTTGCTCGCTGTGACCACCAGACGAAGCACTTGTTGAGGGGTCTCCACTCACAAAATAATCGCGTAAACTATAATGGAAGCTAATCGAGAATTGTCAAAGGAAAAGAGCAGATAAACCAAGAATCTAAGAAGAGACGCTGAAAAGAAAGAGCCACAACAGCAACAACACAAGACTGCTGTAGCCGAGGAGGCGACGGGAAGTGCGCTACTTGAGGGGGGGGGGGCATTTTCCGCAAGGGAGGAGGGCTACAACGAATCTGGAAGGCTTTGCTGCTGTACTCATCGAACTCCTTCGCTTGCCCATCTGCCTTTCCTTTTCGATACCTCCTGTCTTCCTTGCGCCTCCTCTGCGATTGCAGATCTGTCGAGCGGGGAGGTCATTGCAGGCATCACAGAAATACTTAAGCATCGACCTTCTCTCCTTTCAGCCCTCCAACTATCGTTTTACGATGGAGGGCGCACGCCAACGAGCGTGCAAAATTTCTAATGACTGCCCTAGCCTCTCCTCGAGGGTGAGTAGAAAAGACTTGGCGCTGATAGTCTTTTGAGAGGGTTTCGCTTCTTCTTTCCTGCATCCTGGGTGAACTTCCTCGGGCAAAACGTGCGTTTTCTCGCAGCTTCCGGCTCTTTGTTGTAGGCGAAGCCTTCCATACCTTTCTCTGATCCTACCCGCCTTCCTCCCCAACTTCACCGACATCCCAGCCACTTCAAACGTCGGTGGCATGACACATCGCCAACGGGTTGGACATCGCTTACCTTAAGACAGCTAGCGCCCGGGTAAGAAGCAAAAAAAAGAAGGTTATACTGTAGATTGCTGCTGGGCCGCCGGTACTTCCTTCTCTACGCCAGAAAAGAAGGTGGATAAGGGGAAGGCTGAAAGGTGCGATCTCTTCGCAGAGCCCCATCCGAGGGATGAAGAGCACGGGAATACGCTGATGTCCATCCGCGGTGTTCGAAGCTAATTGGTGCTCTCGACCTCGTCCCGCTCCACTTTTGTGTCGTGCAGGACTGAATTTGTTGTTTAGAGCTTCCACAGGTTTGATTACCGAGCACGGTGATCTCGCAGGTGCATGAGGCTACACAGAAATGTTGACTCGGTACGTGAACCCCACATGAGTGGAGCCGCCGTCGGCACAGTGGGAGGTTGCCTCGTTGGCCAGATGTGTTTTAACACAGATACTGAGGATGCGCTAGGATCGACGGGGGCGACGTGCTCAGCGTTACCTGCGCATACCGCTGAGCTAGTCACTGAGAGTGCCGTCAATGGTGCGAGGAATAGTAGAAGCGCTACCAACGCAATAAGCGAGGTTTCTTTTTGTCCGCAGAAGGAAACAGTGACGACGCGGTCTTTGGACGCAGGAATGTCATCTGTGGCAGAGGTAGGTTCGACACTACCCGTGTCCACACCAGCGCTCGTCAGAGAGCCAGCAATGCCTGCAGTACTGCCGCCGCCGCCACCCTCCAGCATCCGAGTCCCGCCCTCGCTGGGCACTCCCACGAAGACCATGGGGGATGCGCTTCAATCACGTCCTCTGGGGTGGAGTGTGCCATCTCTCACTTCTGAGCCGACTGTTCAAGGGAGTTGTGAGCTCTTCTCAGCATCGTCGCACTTCGCTTCTTTGGCTTCGCCGTTATTGCATTCATCGGAGTTGGCAGCCGATATGGTGGCCTCATCAACCACTGTTTCCTTCAGCACCTCATCGGCAGCGGATGAAGCGAGGCACGAAGAAGCACGGGTGAGGCCTCGATCGTCTTCGGCGACGTTCAAAACCCTACGTGTTCATTTCGGCTCTCCCCCCATCAATCATGCGGCAGAGTCTCCAAGAGCTTCGGAAGGTTTCCTGCTGGCGAGTGGGTCGAGAAAGAAGATCCCCTCGGCAGACTCTGCCGCATCGGGGAGGGTTGCGCGCGTGACATCGTCGGTGGATTCGAAGGCGTTCAGCTCGATGGCGGAAGCCCGATTGCTTTCCGAAGCTCCTCAGCTTCATGACGTTATTCATTTCAATTCTGCTACGACAGGCAGTAGCCAAATAGATGGTCCACATGATGAAGAGATGGCGGCTGCGGAAGAGCGTATCCTGACAAACCAGGCGTGGGAGCTGGAGGGCGAAAAAATACGATTGGAAAGCGAGCTCGCGGTACTGCGTGGGCCGGTGAAGACAGATACTCAAAACCTTGCTAGCGAACACACAAGATTGCAAGAGCAGCTGCGAGCTTTGGATGCCGCCGCTGTGTTGGCAATGGAGGAGCAACAGTCAAAACGTGTGGAGCTTGATAAACTGATTCGACTTGAGGGTGATCTGAAGCAGAGGCGTGACGAAAGCACAGTTTTGCTCTCTACTTTCAAGGCTCGCCTTTCGGTGATCCTCGCACGCACGAAGATGGTGACGGAGGAAGAATCCAAACTCGCAGCGGAAAAGATGGAACTCGAGGGGAGTGTGCTGCCCGCTGAGGAGCAGGCACTGCATGATGCCCAGGAACTCCTTCAGAAGCTTCGAAGTCGAAGAGACAATCAAGAGAAAGAATTAAAAGAAAAGCGATTTGCATTACATGCCATCAAGCAATCTGCGGAGTGTCTCCAGCAACAACTTGCGGTGCTGCCGCCAATTACAGCAGTAATCAACAAGGTAGCTGCGCCGTTTTCTGAGGACGTCGTATCGCCTTCTCTCGCGACGTCGGAGCAGCAACAGGAGCAGAAGCAGCCGGAACATCTGCAGGAAAGTGTTGTGTGCTGTGGAGATGAGCAGCTCCATCGGCAAGCCTCCGAGCCTCTCCTGGAGATTTCCACTAGGTTAACCGAAGAGACTCACGATTATGTTGGAGGGCTCGGCGTCGACGATCTTCCAACGCGTCTTTCCGCTGTAAAAAATGAAATCGCCTCCTTTCACGAAGCCATCCGTGCCCTATACGAGAGCGCCGTTCTCACAGAACAAAATAGAGCGATGCATTCTTCTTTGCATCGCATCTGCGCCTCTAATGGAACTTGGGAGCAATCTTTGCGGGCAACTCAACGTACTCTCGATAAGCTCCGTGATTTCCTCGATGATTCCTGACATATATATATACCAGCAGACCGAACTTGCATCGATCGTCCTCTCCTTACCCTAGACCCAACATGCAAGTTTAGCAGGAAACCGAAATCGATGATAGAGGTAGTGAGGCCGCAGGACGAGGGAGAGGCAATTCTCATCTTGTTCAAGCCGCTGACCTGCTTACATCTTCGAGTGGCACGGGACCATCATCGTGGCGCTCAAGCGATTCGTTGGGCGTTTTGCTCTTCCTTCCTTCGGTTGAGTGAGGGGGGGGGGGAGGGGGGAGAGTTCCTGCCTTGTTTTTTTCGGTGCGGTGGTGGTGGTGGTGGGGGGAGAGAGGTGGAAGCAGTAGACGGACGGCCTCGCCCAGCTGCTCGTCTGCATTTTTGCCCGGTCAACTCCCGGACTACGTCTGGCCTTTCCTGCTTCACGCGGAGTCCTGTAGTTTTTGTCCTTGTCGATGGGAGTATTTTTTTCTCTTGGCGAATAAAAGAAAGGTGAGACGTTGACGCGGAGGGGAAAGGGGGAAAGGGGGAGGAGTTGACTTGTCAGTACTGGAGTCACCTCTGTATGCCACGCTCTGCCTTCTGCCTCTTCCTCACACGGTGGCGCTAAGGCCTGATGCTGGTAGGCGAAGACAGTTCTAGCGTGTTTGCTCGGAGGGCAATACCATGGATGCCGAGCTACTATGGTCGGAGTCGGAATGACCTGGGCCTGTCTTTCCCCTTACCCCTTCCCTCTGCTCTTTTGGACTTCCTTTCCCGTCGTCTAGGCCTTCCGTTTTCATTTCAGAAAAGGAGCTCGCTCCTCTTCCAAATCGTGGATTGCTGTCCTCCCACTTTCCTTCCCTTCCCCATGCACGCATTCTCTCTTTCTCTCTTTCACTGTGCACGTGTGCATATGCGTTTCCTCGCGTACGTGTGCCCTGGCTTGAGCGTGCATTAACAGACACACCTACACTCAGAACTTCGATCTGCGCCGCACGCTCACACTCGCAGCATCGAAAACGCCTTTATCTACTGGAGTACAGTGATTATAAAGCAACGAGTATTCTTTCCCCTCTCCCCGCATTGTCTTCTCCCATTTCCCATGAATAACTCGTCCCTTTCGAAGGACTCGGTGGAGACCATACTGAACCGAGTTGGCCGACACCCGCAGGAGCAGTGCGGCTTCATCAACTGCCCTATCTATCGCGGCTCTACCGTCCTCTTCTCCAATTTTGATGACTCGGTGAACCTGCGAGCACCTTTTTGGTATGGCACCGCTGGCAACCCCACCGTAAAGAATTTAGAGGACGCCTGGACCACACTGACCGGTGGTGCCGGAACGATCGTCCTCTCCTCTGGCATGCAGGCGATTGCCTATGCGCTATTAGCAGTGGCGAACGCAGGGAGTCATGTTCTTGTCACCGATACCGCCTATCTCCCCACTCGCAAGTTCTGCGATGCCTTTCTCGCGGATAAAGGCATCACCACCTCCTACTACAACCCATGCATCGCCGCAGAGGAGTTGGAGGAGTTGCTTCGCAAGTACCCGAACACAGCTGCTATCGTGATGGAGTCGCCCGGCTCGCAGACGTTCGAAATTCAAGATGTGCCCGGTATTTGCGCGGTTGCACGTGCTCACAATGCCGCCACCATTATCGACAATACGTGGGCCACCCCCATCTTCTTCGATGCCCACGGGAAAGGCTGTGACATCTCGGTGGAGGCGGGTACCAAGTACCTGGGCGGGCACTCGGATCTGCTGCTTGGTCTTATTTCCTGCAATGCGAAATGGTATCCGAAGCTGAAGAGCATGATGAGCCTGTTTCAGTCGACGCCGGGAAACGAGGATTGCTTCCTCGCGCTGCGTGGACTTCGCACCATGTACCTTCGTGTGAAGGAGTCGCAAGCTCGTGGACTAGAATTTGCTCACTTCATGGACGGTCGTGAGGAGGTGTTGAGGGTACTCCACCCCGCCTTTCCGGGCTGCCCGGGCCACGAGATTTGGAAGCGTGACTTTACGGGTTCGACTGGTCTTTTTTCTGTGGTGCTGCTGCCCAAGTACACTTTGGAAGACGTCGAGCGGATGATGAATGGCTACAAGCTGTTCAGTATGGGCTTCTCCTGGGGTGGATACGAGAGCCTTGTGATGTACTACAACTGTACTGCGTACCGCACTGCCACCTCCTTCACGCCTGGAGGCTTACTCCTCCGGTTCCAGATCGGTTTGGAGAACGTAGAGGATCTAAAACAGGACCTCATTCAGGGATTCGATCGTCTGCGAGGCGAAGTGGAAAGCAGTTGAGGATGAAGTTGCAAAGTGAAGGTAACGGTTCCACCGCCCGCACCCTTTGCTCTTTTTCTCATGGGGTCGGGGAGATGCAAAGGAGTATTCTCCTTCTCCTTCCCTCTTGCCTAAAAGCCGCTGTTAAGGGTACTTTGCATGTTATGTTCTACGGGCCACCCCCAGGCATTGGTTCAACACATTTTGCCGTCGATTCTTATACCGGCGGATGAGAGCGTCATGCCAAGGCCTCACGAGGTGTACTAACCGCAAGATACTGTGTATACTAGTGGGGTGGGGTGGGGGTGGGGATATAGATTGAGCTGCGTAAGCGATGGCTGCGCATACTCTCTTTTTTTTTGCCTTCGCTGCTATCGATGCAGGAATGCCGAGAACACGGTGTCCTTCACAGGCTATGGGAAGTTAAATCCTGTGTCTTTGTGAGGGAAACGAAGGGACAGGGCTGCTAGGTCTCTCCTTTACCCTTTTCCGAGTCGAACACGGTTCTTCCCGTCGATAAAAGTCTAGCCCCCCCCCTCCCCCCTGTGCGCTTGGAACTGCAGAAGCACTGGGAGGAAGGAGAGGGGGGATTAGCTCCTTTACATCGGTGTTGAGTTCCCTCTGGTTTGTAATTCTTTTTTTGTAAGTATGTATGTATGTGTGTCGAAGGGACAAACGAACTGCAGATGTGACCGCAAAAACAAAAAAGGTTGCATGGTGGTGACTTTCGAGCCCCTCTTAGCTTTCTTTACTCACTGCGTTTTGAAAGCGAAAGTTGGCCCTTCCATTCGTAAGTGCATCTGTTCCCCCCCTCCCCCTTTTTCCTTCTATCTCTTCCTCTTTGTGGAAGTCCCTCTCTTTCTCTCTCTCTTTTCTTAATGTCGGTTCATTTATCGTCAAGTTGTTTTCAAGGTGAATCTTGGGCGACACTGACTTTCGTTTTCATTTATTTCGGCGTGAGAGGAGGGGGGGAGGGAGGGAGAGAGAAGCTCATCAAAACAGATGCAGCAGCAGCTCGGCAAAGATAAGTGTTGATCTCGTTCCTTCTTTCTTCTCCCCTTCCTGTTGTGGTTCCTTCGCTTTTTCAAATATCGCGTGCTGCTCTCCTCCGCCCTCCCTCTCTTTCTTTTCTGGCTTCCATACGTCAATGTCGAAGGCCTTCTCACTTGATTCTGAAATATTTTGCATTGTCTCGTCTCATCCCTTTGACGTGTAGATGCGCATATATATGTATATCTATATATGTAGATGTGTGTGTGTGTGTGTGTAGATCCCCTTTGAGGGGTGGGGGCGTCTTTTATCAGGTTGTCGCTGTTCCTATGAAGTTGATGGTACATGACAAAACAAATGCACAGTGCTGGGTGATGGGAGATGCCACAGGAAGGAGAGTAGGGGGGGTGGAGGACTGGTCTGTGATTCTGTCGCATCTTCTTCCCTCCACCACCACCACCTTTGCCCCCTTCGTTTGTCTAGATCTGCTGGAGTCTTTCTTGCCTCTCACGCCACCACACACAAAAAAGCGGCGTATACATAGTTTCACTAGTGTAGCAGAGCGCATTGGTTGGCGCTGTTGTGTGGACTACACTAATCGCTGTCTCTGTGTCATTTCCTTTCCTCCCTTTCCCCTCCCCGCGACGTCGTGCAGTGCTTTGTACGAAACCTCTTTTCTCGGCCACAATCACTTCCTGACGCTTTGCAGCCTGTGAAAGATGAAATTCTTCATCTCATCGAAGGCGGCAAAGGAGAAAGAGCAGTGACGAGTCCGTGAGATAAAGGCAAGCTGACGATGGTTAGAGGAAAAAAAGAAATAAAAGTGAGCGAATACCGCATCTGTTATTAATGTATTTTTTCGGAGGCTTGAGTCCTCTCCCTCCTTCTCCCTCTTTTCGATTCCGTTGGTTTATCTGTAACACTTCTTCTTCTCTTTCCTCTTCTTCCCTTGGCGAAAACAAGCAAAACATGAAAGTATCAAAGGGGGAAGCTGCTGTCTCGGGTCTATCCGTCTTATCGATGTTTGATGGCTCGTGTGTTTCGTAAGTTTCCTTTTTAAAAAACTTTCAAATCTGTTGCTGTCTTCGTAGACCTTCTTTCTGAGTCCTGTGCATGTTGTACGATGCTCCTCTTCCACGGGTTGGTAGTAGCGGCTGGAAATCCGGATTTTTCCGTGCTCGTCCCTGTCGGCGGCGTCGTTTCTTTCTTGCCGCTTCACCTGCGGAGCTCTTTTTTGGGGGAGGGGGTGGGGAGGACTGAGGAAGGTGCGACTTCTTCAGGCTCGAGGGATGTGAGTTAACTGCCGCGCATGCATCCACGCACATGGACTATTACCTTTCTTCCTCTCTTAAGCACCTTTGCGTATGTCTTTCGCTTTTTCTGAGGGGGGAACAGGAGCTCGTGCAACCAAGACCGTGGCAGTATGCTTTTCTTTTCCTCCCCTTTCCGTCTGTCTTTCTCTCTCTTTCTCTCTCTCTGAGGATTCGCTGTCGCAACTACTGCACCATAAGGATTCCGTATCGAGCAGTAGATGGGCGGAACAAGTGATAATGCGGAGGGAAAGCGAGGCGACTGCTTCCGTTGGTCTTTCTTTTTTTCTCCTCCTTCTCTCTTCGCACACCGTTGCTGATGCTCCACATGTGGTGAGCACAGTGATGGAGGCTCGGACGGAGGTGAAGGAAACGAAAAGGCATAAAGGCGGTCCAGAAACCCCACACAATAAACACATGCGCTCTTCCTTCCTGATCGTGGTGTTCGTTGGGGTCTGAGTGGAGGGGGGGGGAGGGGAAGGACGGTGCACAGAGACAACCCAAGCCGTTGCAGGTGGAAGAGTCGGTGCAGCTCGCTCTAGTCACGCAGGCACGCTCACACGCATAGCTCGGTGTGTCGGCGAACCCGTCTCACCTTGGTAGTCCTACACCCATCTTCTTTGCCAAATAGGATGTAGGGTATATAGGTTTTTTGATGTATCCCATGGAGAGGGAAGTCTTCGGTTTCATGCGAAAAATACAGAGACAGAGAGAGAGAGAGATGAGCACCTATGGGGACGGTTAAGAGGCTTGCTCAACGCCCTCTACTCTTGGTACCGTGACAAGCACATCGTTTTTTCTCCTCTGGACAGTCTCTGCTGTGCTCGAGTTCGACTTCCCTTTTCTTAGGGTCCCCACCCCCTTATCTCTCTCCCACCGTTTGCTTCCCTTCTAATGAATGACCTCGTTTCTTTTCGGCTGTTGCCATTTGTCCGGGTATGGGGGGTGGAGGCTCCCCTCCTCCCTCCTCAGAGGGGATAAATCGACGCAAAGCTTTTCTTTCCTGTCCGTTTTTGTTTTCCGGTTCGATGCTTCACTTTCGCGAGCTCCTTCTGTTCTCAGGGTCCCACCCCCTTCTTCGTTCCCCTTCTCACTTCTTTTATTTCGGTTTGGGGTAGAAGAAAAAAACTCGCCGCACAAGGACCAGCATATCCAAAGGTGCCTCTCCCCAAAGAAAAAGGAAAGTAACAACGAGGATATCTTTCGGGATTCGTGACGCTCCCGATAGTGTTCCTTCTTCTTCTTCTGGTATTGTTGGCTGTTTCTCTCTCTATCTTTAAGGTATTGGACATCACCACGCGTGTGTAGTGGATTGCGGATGGTTCTTCCCCTGAGAGCGAAATAAAATACGGCAAAGAGCGAAAAATGTAAATGGTAGAGTGGAGAGTGGCAGACTTCATGAAACGGCTCTCTTCCGAATTGACGTCTTGCATTTCTGTGCTGTCCCTTTTAAGTTGAGGGCAGATCGTCAGGTGACGGTCCATTGTGCTTCCCTGTATAGAGCCTTGGGAAAGGTGGGCAAGGTTGTGTGGTGGCGGTATCCGAGCAGACGCGTACCCACCCAGCGTCTTGTTGGTCTTACATCTTCGGCGCTGTTGCTTTCCCCTCACACTGGTTGATGGCCATCGCGAAGGCCTTCAATTGTTTTTTTTTTGGAGGGGAAGGCGCCACGAATACAGTATCCATCCCACTTGATGGTATTCTCTGATGCATACATATGTATATATACATATATCACTTTCAATCTCTCTTTCCTCATCATGTTCCACCAACGGGGCCTTGCGATACGTTCACTTCTTTATTCGCATCGTCGGAGCGTGTTAGTTTCCTCTGAGAGGGAGGGCACTCCCATTTCTGGCTGGTATCACGTGTCTCACCCCCCCCTCTCTTCTCGCTTCTCTCTCCTTGTCGGTAAGGGGCACGTTACGGTAGAGTATCTTAAGGTAGCTAGCGGAGTTGTATGGACTGTGGCATAAAAAGAAAAATAGTAGCATTCTCGGTGTGTGTGTGTGTGTGTGGTCAGTTGCGTATCACATAGTGAAGTCCATTGAAGTATCATCTGTGGCTGCTGGTGTGTTTTCTTGAATTTTTTTTAGGGCTTCGCCCCTTTTCGTTTCCCCTCCTTTTTTAAAAAAGCACCCCCAACTCCAACCACACACCTACATCATCCCCCCCCCCCCACGTTACAAGAAGGGAAGGGAAACTCATTTATCATCGAGCTGTTTTTTTTCTTCGTTTCGTCTTCTCGTAGTCCAAAATTTGTAGCTTACTTTGTAGTAGTACTTGGCGTCCTTAGGGTCATACAAGCTTGCCTCCGATATCGTATTGGGCGCTCTCCCCCCCTCCCCCTCCCCCCCCTCCTTCTCCCTCCACTTTCGGCGTGTAGAGAGAAACGAACATCGCCGACTCCGTCTTCCTTCTCATTCCCCATTTCGCGTTCTAGTCCTTTTTCTACCAATCCGCTTCTCCTCCTCCTCGCCACAGCGGGCTCACACTCCCCCCCCGTGTGACCCTAAACCCTCCTCTGGTTCGAGGCCGCCATGCTTCGACGCGCGTACACAGCCACCACCTCGGCGCGAGCGGTGCTGGGCTGCGCTGTCGGCGGTGCTGGTGTTGAGGGCAGTCCGTCGAGCTCCTGCTTCGCCACCGCTCGCGCCGAGGCCAGCCGTACCGGGCTGGTGGTGCACACCCCCAAGGCTGACGTGCAACTGGGCCGGTTCCAGTTTATGGCGCAGTACAACGAGTTCCGTGACCGCTCAGGTCGTGTGCCGGACTACTACGCCGATAAACATCGCAAGACGTACTGGCGCGTGGACGAGTACGTCCGCCGTGCCGAAAACTACATCCAATCTCAGGGCTTCTTCTACCTGCCGACGCTGGAGTTTCCGTGGTACAAAGGCTGCATGCCTCTCCTGTCGTCGTATCAGATTCGGCTCCACTATGCGCGCCATCACCGCGCTTATGTGGAGAAGCTAAATCAGTTGATTGAGGGAACGCCCCTCTACGGCATGCACCTGGATGAGATTATAGTGAAGAGCTGCAACGATCGCCAGCTTGTGGGGGTTTTTAACAATGCTGCCCAGCACTACAACCACTCTTTCTTTTGGAAGTGTATACAACCTTACGGAAGTAACATTCCACCAGACTTGTCCGCGGCGGTTTCTGCGCAGTACGGCTCTGTCGAACATTTTGAAAAGCAGTTCATCACAGCGGCTCAAAATATTTTCGGAAGTGGCTGGGTTTACTGGGTATACGACACGAACGCGAGCGCCTTCGACATTATCTCCTACAGCAATGCAGGGTGCCCGCTAACGAACTACAGTTATGTGCCACTACTCTGTGTTGATGTGTGGGAGCACGCCTATTATGTCGATTACGAGAACAAGCGGCCCGAGTACCTTTCCAAGTATTTTAATGTTGTGGACTGGCACTGGGCGGAGCGCCACTGGAAGCGCGCCACTGGCCAAGAGTACTACGAAATGAAGTTCTCGTGAAGGGGCACGCAACGCATGGGTCGGTGGTTGCTTTCTGACCCCACTTCCCCCCCTTCTTCTCTTTCTCCTTTCCCCTTCTTCCTTCGTCGCAGCAGGACCTCGCCTGCTACCCAACACCCCTGCCTCTCACGTTCCACCCTCTTCTCAAGTTTCTCTTGCGCACAAGCCAAGCTGGTCTTGCACGTGTTTTATACAGGGCGT
The DNA here is from genome assembly GCA_030849085.1 of Borovskyia barvae. NCBI lineage: Eukaryota > Euglenozoa > Kinetoplastea > Trypanosomatida > Trypanosomatidae > Borovskyia > Borovskyia barvae. The sequence goes on from JASAOM010001025.1 coordinate 91,758, forward strand.
AAAAAGAAATCGAGCACGTCTCTCTGCTTCTCTTCTTCTTTTTCCTGGCCACCATTATCGATAATTCTTGCGTGTGACTTCCTTTTTCGGAAAGAAGGTTGGCAGGTACCGCCAGCGTACAGGAGCTTTGCTTCTGCCTTTTGGGTACCGCTCTTTTTCTATGTAGACGCTCGGCGAGGCGGGTTGCTCTTGCGTTGACTGCCTTCATTTTGTCTTGAGGAAATGAGTTACATGAATAGATTTGTTTTAATGTTCGAAGAGATGTCGCTTGTGCGAAGTTCTCAAACGAATCATGGGTCGAAGAATGTAGAGAAAAGAAGCGGAGAAGCGAAAGTCCGGTGGAGCCTTGCAGTGGTGCGTGTCTCCCTTTGATTTGGAGAGGGAAGAGAGAAAGCTGTGATGGAAAAAGCGGCGTGCGTTGAGGAGGAGGGGAAGAAGTGAGATCGATCCTCTTCGCATCCCCTCCCAGGGCGTTTTGTCTCCTCGCTTGTGATGTTGTGCGCGTACTGTCTTCCTGCGCCTCCCCCCTCCGTCTGCTTTAGGTACAACCCTTAAACAGCGGATGCGGTAGAACCTAACAAGAGAAGCAGATCGGACAGGTGTCTCCCCGTGTGCCCTTTCCTTCTCCTCTTTCTTCTTGGTCGTAGTTACCGCCGGTTCTGGGAATGGTTTGTGAAGATTTGCTTCGATATCGTTCGCTTGTGTGGTTGTGCAAAATGGCTCTCCCGATGATGCTGATAAGTACGAGGTGTGCGTCTCACCCTAACAGGCCTTGGGCGAAGCATTCGCGCATCGCTATCGCACGTACTGCGCGTTCCCAGACAAACACAGAAGGGAGAGCTCTGTTCTGCGTGTTTGCTTCTATTTCAATTCTTTATTACTGGGACATCCGGTGTTTCTCCTAAGACTTCCCCTTTGGTCCTCTATGAGGCCCCCACGTTTCCCGAATGCCTCGATTTATTGCTTTCTCTGGCCATGTGGCTCGAGCTTATTGTCTTCGTCCTCACCTAAGGTGCAAAAACGGCGACTCTCTCTCCTCCCTTCTTCCTTTCCTACACACCCTATCGAGGCTCTCAATCTTGCTCTAACACAGACAGCAGGAAGCCTGCTGGCCAGCATCTTTTTCGCTCTACCTCATTCTTTTCTTTTTGTGTTCTAGCAGAGGCCTGACACATTAGTTGTTCGCTTGTCCACAAAACGACAAGAGCCTAGCCCAACAGACAACCTTCCGCCCACACACCTTGCACATAGTCGCATTGCGTTGGCTGTGAAGTGTGTCTCTCCACAGAGCTTATACCCCCCCCCCCTCCCCTCCCCCTCTCATCAACAAGGCATTCTTCTTTCCTTCTTCTGCATTTGACTCGTTGAGTGTCGGCACGGGACGAAGACGGCCTCTCTCGTGTCTTGACGATTCGATCCCACAATCCTTTTCCTATCTTGCTTGCGGATCGAAGCAGGTGGCGACGGTGCGTGTGTGGCAGAGCTTGCGGGCTCCTGTTACGGATGGGTGTACGTGTCTGCCCGACTGTGTGATCACGCTTACCGTTGACCTTGCGACAAAAAAAAGTAGAGAAGTGGATCACTTCAGGGAGACCGCACGGGGGAGGGTAAGAAACGACTACGGTGTCGAGATCACATAGATATCTTGCTACTCCTGGAAAAGGGGTTCGGTGCTGGTGCAGTTGTCGTATCCCCGCTTCAGGCTGCCCTCTCTTCGTCGGAGCTTCTCTCTTTGGTGATCTACCCCCCACTCCCTCTCCCATTTTTTCAAACTTGATTAGCAATAGGAGTTTTATTCCCTCCTCCTTTCTTTCTCGTGTAGCAGCCTTCCAGTTTTGTGCGTGCATTTTCCTTTTCACCGTGGAAGCTTGATTTTTCTTTCGTAACGTTCCACTTTTGTGTCGTCCTATTCGGAGAAAGTTGATATCCACCGCGTGCTTCTTTTTTGCTAGTAGTAGGCGAGTAGGCAAGCCTGTAGGTAGGGAGGAGAACTCTCATATATATATATATACTCGTGTGGAAGCGGGTCCCTGCTGTATCACATCCGCCCTTTTCGTGTGCGCGTAGGTGTGGGGAACGCGCCTCCAATTCCTGTTCTTCCAAGAGGTACAAGACGCACGCCCCTCAGGGAAAAATCACTTGACAACCGTTTCCTTTCGTTCTTTAGCTGTTGCGTTCGATTCTCCTTCAAGGCCGACGGTGGGCACAGCGGTGATCAGCACATATACGCACACGCAAAACGAATTCCCCCTCCCTTTTAAAATATATTTTATAGCTCTGTATCGGTTTTGCCTTCGAGTAGCTAAGCCACATCCATGATGCGGCGCTGCTCCCTTTTCCTTAGCGGTGGCATGGTGGAGTACCATGAGTGGCATCTCCATGAGCCGCTCCTGCAAAACTACGAGGGCTGGCGTATCCTTGACAACCCCAAGTACGATCAGAAGTCAGACGCATACATTTACGACCTCATGGGAAGTGTGCGTCACCTCGACCCCATTATAGATGACCCTCGCCTCACCCACAAGCAACGTGTATGCCGGCTCTACCGCTGGTCGCTAAAGGAGGTTCAGATGTGGTTAGTCCAGCTAAATGCCCACAAGTTCAACCTCGCTTACAAGGTGGTCCGTCGACGTTATGAGAAGTACCGCTACGTGACCGACCCTGCCACATGTGACATGATGGTACGTCAGACGCAGAAGTACCTGCGAGACAACGCCAACTTTCATTTTATGCGGCGCAACAACGCCTCCCCGTGGAGCACATACACGCTGGCCAACCCGATGTTTCATCCCGACAACTCCCTCGTCTACGATCATTGGACACACCCGGAGGTGATGTGGTACGACGACGCAAAGCTGCACCGCTGGTCGTCGCACCACCCTCTCTACGCTGGGCCGGGCGAGGAGTCGGAGCGCTTTGGGGACATGGATGTCGCACCGCACCTTCGTGGCATCGCTTGGGCCATCACGCTGAGCCTGTTCGCGTGGAGCTTCTACCAGCTACTGGGCGGCCCTGCGCTCAGGGGTGATCAACACTTCGAGGAGTGGACGAAGCAATTTGATGAGAACTTAGCGGGTGCCATATTCGCCGAGGAGCGGAACTCGCGCACGCGGGGGAGTGTGCTGAGGGGCGACTGGGATAGGATCATGGGCGCCATCACCCCCATGGAAGGGTACTACATGAACAAACTTTCGGTGGTGGACAAGAGCAACTACAAGGATGCTGCGTAAAGGCGACAGGGACTTTCACAGTGGTGGAAGGCGTCTGAGCACCAGGGATGTGGTGGTCTGGATTTCGTGCAAGAGGGAGACGAGATGTAAAAGTGAACCTCAGGGAAGGCCAGTGTCAGAAGGCATGGCGGAGACGATGACCGCGTGCCGTCATGCTTCTCCAGTTTGCATTACTCGCGTGTATGTATATGTGGCTGTGTGTATCCCTTGGGGATATGTACGGGCATCTGCGGGTCTATATGCTTCAATGCTTCCCCCCCCCCCCACTGCACGTTTCGCTCTTTCCTCTGAGACTCCTGAGCCTCTTGCGTGGCTGCTGAGCGTGTATACCTAATGCATACTGACATTTATATATATCGGGTTAGACGACACAACCTCTGCGTGCAAAGAGTGCGATTCCTGGCGAAAAAAAAGGAAAAGGAGAGAAATGTAAAGAGGTCAATTGTGAGACCGGCGTGCATAATCTTCATCACGCTCTGGCGGTATCGTCTGCGCCGCGATCGAGCTGAGATGGACAATGGATTCTCCAAGTCTCTTTCTCTACTCCTCGGAAGCGACTCATAAGGTCGCCGTCCCATGGCCTAGCCTCTTCCCTTTTCCTCCCGTAAGCCGGTAGGAGCAGGGCGAACATGGAACGAAGCACTTGGGATGCACCCATGTCGGACTTTAGGTACACCCCCCATGACACGCCCTTTCCATTTTCTTCGGGCTTTTCGGCTCACCTCTTTCTTCCCCCGTCTTTTTCTCCTCCAACGAAAGCCGAGTTGGTTTCACTGAGAAAGCCCCCCGGTACTCGCGCTTCTCTGTGCCTACCCATTTAGCCTTCTCTCTTTTTTCTGAAAAAGTTCCCCTTCACCCATCCTTCTCCTCTCCTCTAGAGGGGTCTACTACAATCCACAGCTTTCTAAAGTTATTTCTTCTTCGGCTGACTTCTCAGTTTCTTCACTCCGAAGGAGCCCCATTCGTTTACACGACGACGTGCTTCAGTGGGTGTCTGAGTCTAAGATTTCCTCAGTTCTTCAGCTACTCCGGCATTTCGTCAGTGTGCGTCGTAGGCTTTGTTTTTCGGTAAGGACGCTCAGCATTTTAGTGGGGGAGAAGTCTTGTCCTCTTTGAAGATTGATTTTCGTCTCCTCTCCCTCTTCTCTCCCCCGCTCCTCTGTCTCTCTTCCTCTTTGCTGGCCGTTGACGCTCTTCTCTTGCCTTTCTCCCCTCTCGTTAGTTTTTCCTTCTTGTACATCGTCTTTTGTTTTGCCTTTCATTTCCTTCTTCTTCTCTGGTTGGGCGGAGGACAACCCCCCGAAAGCCTGTTTCTCGCGAGACGGGTCCGTTTGCTACGACAGGAGGTAAGGAATTTAGGCCCGGTATTTTCGATCTCTGGTTCCTCGCCCCCCTCCGCGCTTTGTCATTCATCATTTTACAAGCGCAAAGATCGAGGGAGCGAGACACATCTCCTCATCCCTCGCTTTCTACCGTGCGGTAAACAGCCTCACATGAGTGTCTACACCATCAGCAGCGAGGGGACCTCCCCGCAGGAGGGCATTACCTCCCTTTCCTGTACGCGACGGTCGCATATGGACTCGGTTGTGGTGAGTCCGATGGGAATCGAAACCACGGTCAACCATCAGCGCTCTCGCCGCTTTTCCGATGCCACTTCTGCAGAATCCAGCTCGGAGGGGGAGGCAATGCCCTTCTCACACTATGCCAGCCTTCCAAAGAAAGGTTCGCAGCTCCCTGCGAATTCGGCATCCCGGAGACGGGGCGAGTCCGCATCGGAGACTATTCGCCGGGTCTCAGTGGACTACTCGGCCAAGCTCCAGGATCAAAGAGAACGCAGCAGCGCCTTGGAAAGGTACAAGATGCTGGTCCGCAGCAACCGGCTGGTGGCGAGTGCTCAGCCATCAGAAGAGTCGATGAGATCAGCGGGAGCTGGCGAGTCTCCGAGCCGCGAAAGAGGACTTGCGCAAGGGCCCTCGTCCTGCCTACGCGGTGCCTCGACGATGAACGATTTGGTGGTCAGCGATGAGTCGGAGTCGGAAGGGGCGTCACCGTGCCCGGCATCGCGGGTGCGTGGGGACGGTGGCAACTCAGCCGTCCGCAACCTCTCGCATGGGGCGCAGCCGCGATTGACCAGATCGACGCCGTCGCCTTTGTCTGTGTCTCTTTCGATGGAGCGTTCCACCGACCGGTGGGGCGACTCAACGGCGGCGGCTCTGACTTCAGCGGGCCAGTCGCCTCTGCCGGCGGTGCCGCAACTGGACTTTTCGCAGATGAAGGCCTCGCGTACGCCGGTGGGGTCAAGATCTCTTCATCAAGATGGCGGGGAGGTTGGGAGGGACGAAGCGGTGCCGTACATTGATCCGAACCTCACCCATCCCTACCGCACGTCCAGCCAGCTTCCACCCGGCAGCGCACGCCCTGGCTACGAGCCTGTCACGGACCGTGAGCTCGGTTTGCAGCAGCGCAACTCTTCTGCGCCTTTTCCCGCTGCGAAACGGTCTACATCAGCATCTACGGCACAGCCCCGCTCACAAACGCATGGCGATGCGGCTAAGGCGAAACGGGAAGCAGCGCTACTGGCCAAATCCTCCACGCCTCAAGAAGTAAATTTGGAGAAGATGCCGGCCGCGAAAGTCTCCGCTCCCGATTTGCCAGAAGTGGATGATGAGGCCACCGCAACGCCGCGTGTCGTTGCAGCTCAGCTGTTCCAAGACGACGAAGAAGGTGGTGGAACGTCAGAGGAGGCAGCACACGGCGGACCCAAAGCGGCAATTACGAATCATGCCGTGTCGCATCCTGGTGATGCAGCTATACGGCTATCTGGAAGTCAGAGTGTGTTCTGGGTACGCCCTGCCTCAGCCTTATATGCCATGACAGAGAGCATCGCTGCCAAACGAAAGGATTCTTGCGAGGAGGAGGAGGCCCACAGCTCTGCTGTTCCCCATCCCCGAGGTCGGCGACGCTCTTCAACTTCTCAGCTTGATGCTTCTCGTCCAAGTGTCGGCAGCTACGGAACACCACGTCGTAGACCGTCCACCACCGTGCCCGAAGCCAAGTCGCGTTTCATCACGCAGATCACAGCGGCTGATCGCACTCGTATGGAAAGCTGTCCATCGATGACGACAACGACAGCCACCCTATCCCCTCATCCGAACTCTTATGAGCTGATCTTCTCCGCCCGACAAACCAATGCTCAGATGAATACAACTCGTCGAAGTTCGGGTATCCTCGCGGAACCACCAGCACTAATTCGCGCACACGCCACGTCTCCTCGACCGAGAAGCTCCAACCGGGAGTGTGGTACTGCACGTCCCCTGTCGCGACGCGCCAGCACGCTATCAGGACTGAGCAACAGCAGTGCACCTCATCCTGCTTCACCTCTGGAGTGCAACGCGGCTGACGTAAAATCGGTGACGAATCGCCAACAAGAATCCTTCACGAAGCACTGCGCTCGGTTAGCGAGCAAGCAGAGCCGTCAGGAAAAGGCAACGAGCGCCAGTGCGGAACCAGTGCAGCCACACAGGAAGACCATCACAACTTCTGCAAGGTCGAAGCAGCGTCAGGGAGGTGCAGAAATTCGTGAGAGTGACAGCTCCGCGACTGCGGTTACTCTAACGGACCTCGCAGGCGAGCGGGAAGACGAGCCGCAGCCGCGGACGGCTATTCCGCGCTGCATCGGACGCGATGGCGAAAGTCCGCGTGCCTTTTCGACGAAACAGAAGTCTCCGGATTCGACTGTTCGGAGGCGCAAGGAAGTTGGCGAGGGGTCACCGTCGAAGTCGCACCGTGGGGAGCTCGACGTGACAGCGTCGCCATCACGTTTGACGCCGCTGAACCATCGAAAGCCCGACTTCACCATTTCGGCTGTTTGTACGGACCGTGAAGCAGGCGAAAGGGCAGCGGCGCAGAAGGCACACGGGACACTGGAAGGCAATGGGGCTGTTTCTCAAGCTCCAACCTCTGTCGCACGCCTCTCTCGTCTGATGGAATCCGCCGCATCGAGCAACGAGTTGGTGACCGCTATGCTGCAGGGTATTGTGCAGCAACGGCGGCGGGTGATACCGTGCTACCTTTGCGCTGATCCGCAACACACGTCTACCTACCGGGTTCACGTGGATCTCTGTCGCCCTAAGGCGGAGGCGATGCTTCGGGACTACTACACGACTGTCGCTGGATGCGAGGACGTGCCTGAGGGGCTGCAAAATTTGATCGTTCGGATGAGCTCCACCACAGTTCCGTCCATCACCGCTTCTGAGGACGATCTCGCTGGCTTCACAAAGGAGTGCTACCGGTGTTTGAAGGCGCTGCTTGTGCCATGCCGCAGGTGCGGCGTTCACATACGCGTGCAAGACGCCAAGGAGCATGAGATGCTGTGTGGGCGGTCCTCCTACCAGAACAGCCGGGCAGCTGAGCGTGTCCGCAGTACTGCGGAGCGAATCCTTGAGGGAGGTGCACTCACCCCCGCAGATACACCGGCACAAACCGCATCGGTCGCCGGAGGGTGAGAGCGCGATGGGTGACGAGCGGCAGCGATTGTTCTCTTTCACGGAAGAGGGCGTCCAACCAGAAGGAGTGCAAAAGGAAATGGACGAGGAAGGTCGTTAGCGGTGTGGACCACGAACAAAAAAGATCATGCACACGAATGAAAGAACGAGATTAGTGGAGGAAGGTGCCTCAGCGGAAGAGCGTGAACTCCGCAATCCGCTAATCTCGTTCTTGTCCTCCGACATTTGCCCCCTGTCCAGAGAAGCGGCAAGGAACGGGAAATGAAGGTTCCCACTTCCACTTTTTTTTTAGCGGGGGGAGGGGAGGGGCAAACAGGTCGGTGGTAGCGCTGCGTCAGCGACTATATATATATATATATAGTTTTCCATTCAAGCACTTTTTATCGTTCAGGAATGCATTTTCTCGGGTCATTTTGAGTACCTGCTGCATCTTCTGTTTCTCGCGTCTACTCTCGGTCGAATCACCCCCTTCCCAAAATTGCAGTACCTCCTGACGATACCGCAACTACCCCTCCCTTTTTTTCCTTTGCCTCTTTTCGAACTTTGCTATGCGACACGGAGGACATGGATAGGGTGTCTATCCGCGCATCTTTCCATGCGCACCTTTTGACTCTCTCTCTCCTCCTCTCACTCTCAGGCCTTTTTCTTCAGTGAGACTCGACTTCTCATGCGCCGCCATTTTTTCACTTTCTGAGTCGCACATCTCTTCATCCTTTTCGTTTCTCTCTTGTTGCGTTTCCCCTCCTCGCTATTCAACTCCTACTTCTCACGGAGGTGGATATCTTGTTTTGTACCGAATCAATCTATCCATTTTTTATCAGCTGTATTGATGAGGTGCACGTCCATAAATGGGGAAAAGGAAAAGATACGATCCACGTATGTTTTTTGTTTTCGGTCCGTCTATCGGTGTGGGTTTGTGCGTCGGTGAAGGCCTCTCTCTCTCCAGCTTTTTCTTTTTAGACTCCCTTTTTCCCTCTATGTTTCTGTGCCTCTACATCGTTCTTTCTGAGATTTAGAATAGGATACATTTCCCCTTCTTGTTTTCCTCACTGCCTTTTCACTAGTGCTTTCTTGTACCACTTCATTTAGACCTACATCACACCCACGTTTCACGAAGCCGATGATGGACGAAATAAAAAGAAGGCTGAAAAAAGTCGTGCGGACGATGATGCCCCTTGGTGTCGCCTCCATTAAGCGTTGAGGGCCCTCACCCGTTTGCCTGCATTCGATCCACTCTGACCCGAACCCGTCCTGCGTTATTTCCGTTGGCTGCATCCCTCTCGCATTATCTCTTTTTCGTGCGCGGAGAGGGTCAGAGGCGCGGTCGTTGCTGAAGAAGCGTCTTG
>JASAOM010001026.1:0-18199 GCA_030849085.1 Borovskyia barvae
TCTTCGATAAACGGCAAAGCACACATAGCGCCGTGACAAGGGATGTCGCCCCCTCATCACCGAGCCGCACCTCAACCGAGTCATTGAGAAGACAGAGATGCCCTGCCTGCATTCCCCGAGTTGCCCGCACCGCTGACAGTCAGTGCGCTATGCGAAGTACATACTGCAGATTGATTTTAGAGCGTTTTATGATGCGATTCCGTTGTCGGAATCGATTCGCAATCACTTCGTTTTTCGGGCGAGGATGGGCAGGTACTATCGCTTGTGTACGCTGCTGACAGGTGCGCAATGGAGTGTTGCGGTGGGGTAGGCCGTCACCTGGATCACGGTGGACACCGACACGCCGGTGCTCATCAATGCCATAATCGACAACAACATCATCACTGAATATGAGAGTGAGGGGAAGGAGTTTCTGCATGCTTTCCGCTGCATTACGGACCGAATCCGGTCATCCAACCTGCTCACATCCCCGGGGCATGAGTCCCTGGAGAAGGCAACAGATGGGGGACTCTGGGGGATCGCCTCGCGGTCGAACGTTTTTCTCGGTAAGGATTACGGCGTGTACGAGGGCCACCTACGCTGGGTGTGCAACGCTCCAAAGATGGTGGCGAAGATCAAGCTCTTTCTCGAGAAGGTGCCGCTATTCTCCTGCCGCACTTTCGCCTCCATCGTGTCGCACATTCTGTGGGCGACACAAACCACGCAGCTGAACTCAATGCAGTGCTTCCATCTTCTGCAGGCATACCGCGGCATCTATCGCTTTGTGGAGCACGGGAAGGACTGGAACAACAAGCCGGAGTACTTAGATGACCTAGTGCCGGAGAAAACTGATGCAAACAGGAAATTCTCTCGTGGAGAACTGTTGGTAGATGATCGCAGACGTGCGAGCATCAACCTACACCGAAGAGGACTTCAACGTGATACACTCCACGGACACGTTCTTGAATGGCTGGGGGGGAATCATTCGGTGATCATTCTGTAGACTGAACGGCAGCAACAGGTCCGCATGAAGGTACGAAATGACAATGTGCCAGTGGCGATGGATCCACGAGCTGGATGCTCACCTCAAGGTTTACGTTGCCGCGCTATAGAGCTTGGGGTGGCGAAAGCACCTCCGCCGTACACATGAAAGAGGAAGCATGCCCAATGTACTTCAAGTACCACCTGTGAGAAACTGACAAGAGCCACCAGCTTGACAGCCCGGCCCCCCACCCAAAACCGCTACACATACCACGGGAAAGTGAGATGATGGAAGGGGCGCTTTCGCAGACACTGGATAGTACAGGGCTTGTGGCACCACTCCACTTCTTGAACGGGGCCGGGGACACGACGGAGGAAAACATTACAGATACCCTTGCACATCGCAGGTGAGTGCGCATGGCGGCACGCCGTCTTTCCGATACCAACACACAGGATTCACCGCTCGACGATGTAGTGGGAGAAGAAGCTGGGGGCGGGATGCAAAGCGCTGGACACTTTGGCGTGCGTTTCTTGGTACACTCAGAACGAAAAGGCACGCAAAGACTGTTGGGGCAGCTGGGCGAAGTGGGGGGTCTCCCGGACCACTCCCACGTGGCGATGGTGACGGATCCTTTTCCCATTGTTCACGTCCAGCGACGCCTCAACGGGTATGGTGGCATAGGAAAAGGGCGCTCACTCTACTGTCTCTTCAAGTACACCTACAACCCATGGGTGGATAGACACATTGATGTGGTATTCTTCTACATCGCCGGCCCCATGAACCTAGGGGATACGTATTAATGCAATTTTGGGGAGAACGACGGCACCTCGCATCTCGTCGTGGATAGAGTGGACGGGCTTTGTCTCCCGCCACTTTCCAGCACCTACTCACTGCTTTGTGAAGGGGGGCGGATGCCCCAAGCTCCTTTCAGAAATCCAGACCAAGCTGAAAGTAGTTTTTCTTTCCTGTGGGATCTTTTGCCTTTTGCCTTTTCCTTTTTGAGCATCGCCCTTTCGAATAGGCCAGGAGGCGCCGCTAAGGGGAAGGCCGTCGGCTTCTCAAAGCCACAATATATTGCAACGAAACAAACCAGCGCAGTGAGTGCGCAAGTGGCGTGAAGCCAATGTGAGCCCGCGAGGCACACCCGGCTCCAGTATGTGAGTCTCGAGTGCTTGACAGCCTAGATTCTTCCTCTCCCTGTTCTCCTTCGAATTTTATCTCCGATACACGGCGAAGCACACACAAAGCCGTGATGTCACCCGGGACATCGTCTCGAAAAGGCTATACAAGGCTTCCTCAGGAGTTTATATATCTTACAAAGCTCTTCCATACAGCATCAATGAAGGGACAAGCGTGTTTCTTAGAGAGTGTGGCTCCCTCTGATGGGCTTTCTGGAAATTTCGTGTCACCAATATGAAGCCCTCTCGAGTTCGTTACGAGTATTGCACCCGATGGGAACGGTGGGAAATTTGGGTGTCGTTATTGAGGGGCGGGGGTTCTTTTGAATATCCTTGGTTATGAACTGGCATGCTTGTCCGTCCCTCTTCATTATGGTTTTTTCTTACAGGTCCAAAGGAGGCATGAGGGTCGAGCACGGCCGCTATCCCGCGTCCCGAAATTTCCACTCCCAGGAGCGGAAAATTTCCAGATAGCCATGGGGAAGCACCCGGCAGCATCCGCGGGCCGGCTTCTGGTCCCCCCATGAGAAAAGTGCCCTTTGTCCCCTCCTCACCAAGCCAGGAGGGTTTTCCCACTGGGAGAACTGCTCTTTTGGGGAGAGACAGGGTGCCTTTCCTCAGCGGAGAGCCTTGCGGTTTTGGGAATCCGTTCCGGCTAAGGACCCCCCTCCTTCCCGGGGGGGGGGGGGGGCTTCTTTTGCATGGCAGGGAGGGGGAGGGCGGGTCCGGTTCGCTTTTCCCGGAGGCGAGCGGCATTTTTCTGCTGCTTAAGGTCCTTAGCCGTGTGGTTATGTCGGCCGGCTGCGCTTGCTGTGGCGCGGTGCGGTCTGGGGGACGATTTTCATTATGGGATGGGCGGTGGCGTTTGGTGTGGCGGCTGTTTGGATCCTTCTCGGGCTTTGTGGTGAATGCTTCCGCGTGTGTGCGGCGCGTTTAATCTGGCGAAAGCTGCTGGTGTCTGTCTGTTGTGGGGTGGTGGTGGTGGCGGGGGTTGCCTGCTGCAAGGCTTCGGTGGTTGTCGGCGAGGCGGGTTGCGGTGCCCCGTCCTGTGTATGTGCGGCTGGCCCGTGGTGGTCGAAACCCTGCGCGATCAGCTCAAAAGCAGCTGGCATCGCGCACGCGATGCTCGCTCAAAGGCAGAGACAGAGTTTCGAAATTGCAGTTCTCGTTCAAAGTATTATATGCTGGGTGTGTTGGGATGATCCCTGTAGGAAAGATTCAATGTTTGCTTCGTCCGGTGTTTTTGTGAGATGAGTGGCGTTTCGAGGTTTTGGACGATGCGTCGAGGAAACAAAGAAAACCAACTGTTGCGCATCAGCTCGTTCGACATTGTCACTTTCGGCAAACGAGAGCATTTCTGATGCGACTTATATGACGTGTGGGAGTGCGCGGCAATCGTGCAAGAGTCATTTCAATCTCCGCCACTCTTGTATCAGGTTGCAATGCAGAAACTTTTCCTCCCTCCCCATCTCCTGTCCCTTTTTAGTTTAGCTGCTACCGTAGAGCTTTAGGAAGAGATGGTTAACCCATACGAATATCAGCCAGAGGTGAAGTGGTACCACGTTCTCTGGGATATGCGAAACAAGCAGTTTCGTCAGTGGTACTTGAAGAAGAAGTACCGTGATGTGCGGTTCGCATATAAGTATGAAAGTCACATATTATTTCAGAAGGCTGGGATGGGCCTTCTGTTAGCAGTCGTGTTCATATCGATTTTCAGTTCTGATATAGCAGTAGCGGTTTTCCGATGGCCAACAGAGGACCCTAATGAACTGCTAAAGCAGCCAGTATGGCAGAAATATCACAATCAGATGACTGAGCGCAAGGAGTACGCAGACAAGTTGCTTCAGGACTCCAATTATATTCACAAGAAGAATAATCCAGGTGTTTAAAGAGTCAAACTTTCCCCTTATTGAGTACATTGTGTCTATGTGTCATACGTACGATAGTCATTCAGATCTCAAAGAAATTTCACCAGTCACGACTTCTTATTTGAGAGTTGTATTTGGAAGGTGATAACGCGAAAGTTTACAGTTGGTAGCGTCGCTTTCACATCGGAGGTTGCCCGAGCCCCCCAAAGCTGTCGGAGGCTAAGTTTATGTACTAGCTTTTAAATCGCGAACCTCTCCAAACTTTTTTGTCCTCTGAATAATTTGTTGAAAGATGTCGATTTCACGTTTTCGTCACTCGTCTGGCAATGTGGCGAAGCCACAGCACCAGCTCTTAAACGTCACTTCATCTCGGGCTCTCTGGGACGGTAGCAATACAATTTCGTGCAATGACAAGTTCGTTGCGGTACCATGGCAGACCTTCGGAGGAGCAGCAGTTTTTCTTCACGGTAAATGGGGAAAAGTTGCTCCAAATCCACCAATCATACTCGGGCAAGAAGGACCAGTTATTGATGTCAAATTTGATCCGTTCGAAAGACAGAGGCTCTTTACTGCCAGTGAAGACGGGAGCATTTTTGGGTGGAATATACCAGAGCATGGTCTCGATGCGAACATCTCAGTCGCCGATGTAGAGCTGAGGGGACACAGCAAAAAATGCGGTGTTATTACGTTCCACCCGAGCGCGGAGGGGGTGTTGGCCTCCGCGGCGGTCGATCGTATCATCAACATCTGGGATGTTGAGAAGGGCACAGCTGTTGTAACCACTAATCTTTCGGATTACGCAACAAGTTTGGAATGGAACTTCCACGGCACACAATTTTGTGTTGTAACACGCGACAAAATGCTGCACACCATCGATCCCCGCTTGAACTCTATCACTTCCTCAACAGCTAGCCATGCGAGTGCACGATGCCAAAGATGCGTGTGGTGTAAACGGAAGGATGTTATTTTGACATTCGGGTGTAGCGAGAGTCAGCAGCGCCAGATCAAACTATGGGACGCTCGGAAAATGGACCTTCCATGCAGCACTATTGACATTGATCAATCTAGCGCTGCATTTATCCCAGTTTACGACGAAGACACCAATCTGCTTTTTCTTGGTAGCAAGGGTGAGAGCAATATTAAGTGCTACGAGAACATGGAGGGTGGTCTCACACCCTGTTGCGAGATCAATTCGCAAGAACCGGTAAAGGGTCTATGTGCATTTCCGAAGTGGTGCTTGGACGTAAAGCGATGTGAATTTGACCGCCTCTACCAGCTAACATACCACAGCCTGCTAACCATCGAGATGCTGCAGCCGAGAAAGAACGCAAATGTTGAATTTCAGGCAGATATTTTCCCACCAACTTTCGCCGATAAACCCTCTGTTTCTTCCGCTGCATATTTCAGTGGCTCTGCTGCGAAGCCTCGTGAATACGATTTATCAGGAATCTTTGATGGCCGTCCGCCACACCTCGTAATCGATGATACCGAGTGTCAAAAGCAAATCTCCGCAGCGTTACGATCAGCGGATCCACAAGAAGTAATGCCTGTTAGTCGCGAAGGTTTTGAGGAGCATTCTGCACATGCGACAGAAGTCTTAGCGCTTCTGCCCAAGAACAAGAAGGAAAGACATGTGGATCCTCAGGGAGACTTTACACAAAATGAAATATCGGACACAATAGCAAACAAGCACGATCTTCTGGTACACGTGCACAAATGTTACAGCGAGATTCTGTTGCTACGAGAAGCGCTCCATGAAAAAGAAGAAGAGTTGCTCCAGTTATTGGAGGGGTTCCGGTCCATTTAGTCATTACTTCGCCTTATAGAATCAACGGGTTTTTATCCCAGTCGCCTTTCAAATCTAGATTATAATTGTTTGCCTTTTGTGGTGTTATGTAGCAGTTCTCACTGAGATTAGAGGTAACGTGGATCATTTATTGCAGAGAGATGCTCGACTAAGAAAGCTATGTTGATAGCTCTCATGCGATCATCTAGAGCATGCAGTCATTCAATGAAAACGGACATCTCAACCCACATGGAACGTGAACGCTTCTGTGCGGCACTCGAAGCGATGCACGACCCTCTGTCTATTCCTAGAAACATTGCACTCCTTCTCTCTCACTACTTGATAGTACGCATCTTCACTGTGTACTCTTTCACAGTACCCGGTGGCGCCTGGTAGAATAGGCAACGACGAAAGATAGCACATGAAACCGCTTTTGAGCCCCAGGACTGCTCGTCATGCAAGGCTTTTCAGGCTCGTGAACAGCCTTGCGGGCCAGAGAGGAGTTCCTCAAGGCGACGGTGAGAAGCTTGCGTGGGTCAACTCACACATCAAGCGTACCCAAGATATGGAGCTTTCTCGCAAGGAGGAACTTCTGCGTGAGCGAGTGATGCCTCTGGATGTCGGTGAGAACGCGGTAGTTTCGAACAGTCAGGCGACACATGGCAATCTCTTCCACTTCCGTGAATATCCCATGTACCCCGGCGAGTACGTACCGGCAGGTCACAACACTTTATCGTCTCTCCGTGATGATCTTCGCAACGACTTGACAGCTCAATCATTGAAGGAGTCTTGGATGCGAGTTAGCGGTGGAATGTATTTCAAATCCGTCGATGACTACTACGCCTCTGTGGATGGACTTGATGAGGAGCAACTAGGTGAGATTGTCTCTGCTCTTCTTCCCGACCTGCGCAAATATGAAGCTCAAGCGCTAGTAACCAAGGTTCTAGAGTCGCTAAGCAAGCCGATGGATTCCCCTTCACGCCAGCTGAGCAGAACCATCACAGCAGATGCTGTTGGACTGGATAATGCGCCAGGGCACTATACCAACTTTCTCGAGTGGATGGGTCGTATGACAGAGACGAAAGCGTTCAAAACGGAACACGCTCTTTTTGAGTTCAGTCGCCGCAAATTCAACCGTGAGGATGTGCGCGTAATGTTTGAAAACTACAATTTGATGAGCAAGGCAACATTGGAGGCAGACAGTGCCGATAGTTACAGCCATTTCTATAATGTTTTGCGCGACTTTTCTCGCAAGGTCACCGGGGAAGATACGCGACACCAGATTGGCGTGCGCATTGATCCCCCGGAGGTTGATCTTGAGACCGGCATCGCCGTTGGCCACGGTCGCGCTGATGGTGAGAAGTACATCTTCACAGCTCTAATCCGAGAGAATCGCGATCACAATGGGTCGGTGACTCTCTTAGGTAAGCCTCTTTCCGTTGCTTTCGACGACAAATCCTGGTTGATGGAGATGGTGCTGATGCCCTTCGACGAAGCGAGGCTGGACTTCCGCGATTTCGACGTGAGTATCATCTCTGAAGGCAAAGCAATGCCATCACTCGCCAACGAAATTGCTGCATTTGCCTGCCGGATGGCTGTTGCGAACGCAATCACCAAGCTTCTCCCATTGACACGTATTCCACTGAAGAAATCAGGCTTGCTCTCTGTGGACCGACGAAAGGAACTCGGCCAGTTCCCTGGTTTCGTGGATGGAAAGAAGAATAAGAGGAAGTTTGCGAAGCGGTAGAGAATCCCGTACACACATAGTATTAGACGAGCGGAAATTACATGGAGAAATCGAAGTTCACTAATCGCAGGCCCGCTGACTTGAGTCGTATTTTTTATTAGTGATTGTTTTCATCTTCCACAGAGCTGACGCGAGGCGATGAGCCGCGTTGCGCACGGTGATCTGAAGGCCCTTTTCGTCATGTTCTAGTCAGCTCCAGCAGTTTTCTGCTGTTCACACACCCATGTCCATATAATCTGAACCTCCACCTTCCCATCGTCAAGAGTGTTAGCTAGTACTGCCAATGCACTGCGCAGTACTTCGATTTGTTCTTTTCAGGCGCCTTGTACAACCCATAATCTTTGCTCTCTACTTCGCTTTCGCCAGGTTTCTGTATATTTTGCTCTCCACGAAAAGCAATGTTTCTACTTATGCTTGTCGCTGCCCTATTGTGGGGTATCACAAACCCTTTGCTAAAACACTTCAGCAAGGGAATGACGAGCAGTGGGTCGGCAAAGGATGACATCATCTTCCTCCTTAAGAAGCCAAAGTACTTATTCACACAGATCGTGAATTTAAGTGGCTCAGTGGTGTTCTTCTACTCCCTCCGCGAAGTGGACGTCTCTATCGGTTCGATTGTAGTGAATTCCTTGGCCTTTGTCATAACCGTGCTTATGAGCGTGTTTGTCTTGCGTGAGGGCCCTCTTCGTATGCGTACCGCTTCTGGGTGCCTTCTTGTCATGGTTGGGACCGCGTTGTGCACTTACTCGTCGAAGTCGAGGTGAGAGGACACCGGTATCTGAGAAAACCGTTTGTGAAATGGTTTGCTCTGCACAATTTGTGAGATCTAGAGGGCCAGTGACAAGTACTGAAACGGAGAAGGGTACATGGGCTACATACGTGAACACAACTTAGAGTGGTCGTGCCACCCTTACTGAAGTCTCCTCCCTCACCTTACCCTCTCTCTCCCCGTACTTCAGGTGGCGGATGGTACTTCACACCAGTCCAGCCCCCCTTTCCGACGGAGCGAAGGCGTTATGTCTGTGCGTGGTCAATTCCACAGGGTTTTCTTCAACCTAGCCCGCTCAGGATTGCGGGCGAGTCCGGGTGGCCTATGGGCTCGACAGCGTTACATGTTTTCGGAATGCAAATAATCCTCTTCCACCTGTATGTATTGATGCTCTCCATGAGCGTATTCCTGTGTACTGGTGCGCGGTATACGCCTTGGGATCTGCCCCTCTGTGCCTTTGCTTACCAGAGAGAGCGAGTGTTTTCCATTGCCCATCCCAGCGGGATGTCCATTCATCATGCAGCGAGTCGATTTGTGCGCATGGGGCTCAGGTAGGAGGGTGGGGGTGCGGATCTAAAGGGGGATGCTGAACCGTATAGGTGCATGGGTTGTGAGCTCAGAGGCCTGCTGCTGCGGTGCATCGATCGCCTACATGTCGATAGGAAAGTGAGAGCGTCGTGGATCATTGCGCTGTCTGCATGCAAGACGATGGTCAGTACGGCCCGCGAATGGAAAGGGGGTTCATCCCTCCGCATTTTTCTTTGTAGGGAGGTTGCTTGTCTGCTGGTGCGCGCGAGCGACATTGAGCGTCGCTTCCTTTGCACTTCTGTGCGTGGATGGGATGGAACCTGCACAACCTTCGAGAAGTTTTGATATCGGCGCTGATGAGGCGGTGTTGGATCCCGAAGCGTCGTTGACGGCTTTTAAAATTCTTCGTCGCAAGCAATGGGAAAGGGAATTTTTTTTTGCTTGTGTCTTGTCGATGAGAGGACTACAGGAAAGAGGAAGCTCCCAAGTGCATTAAAGACTCGCTTCTTGTGAGTTTTCGTCGGTGCAACCTTTTTTCCCGGCCGTCCGTGTGCACACCGATGCACTCGGGGTTTATCGAGTCACAAAGTTTCCAGCGAGTGTTTATCCGCAGCGGCCTCGATGTGTGGAGAGATCCCATATTTCTCCCCAATGTTGTGCTGATGAATAAGCACATTATTCTCCCTCGCTTTCCTCCGCTTCCTTTTGTGTTCCTGCAGGTCTGGTCCTGTTGTCTCCTCCGATTTCGGATGCTGCTGCCACTTCCCAGAGCCGTTTGCCTGGGGCTATAACGCATTCCCATCGATTGGAAAACGCACCCTGATGATACGCACCCCACTTTAACTCGACATCTCACGCAGAATCAATAGTTCCAATGATGAGATCCGTCCCTAAGCCGGCAGAGTGCGCGCTTGTTCTTCTTTGTCTCCCGCCGAAAATTTATTTTTTCGCTGGCACGTTCCTTTTCTTTCCCTTGATGTCTCCGAAATAGTTGACGTCGAAAGGAGAGGGATGGTAATAGGGGCGTGCGAGGGTTGAACTCGGCTGCGTGTGTGTACCACTCTCTCGTATGGAAGGATGGGCGATGTCTATTTTTTTTAAATATTTTCCCACGCACGCTTCTCATTTGGGACCCTTTTTGGGTGGTAAAAATAGCCCAACCAAGAAAACGAGTGGTGGCGTCGTCGATGAGGCGTACACTGTCAGGTGTACGCATTCGCTATGTGGCTGTAGGGGGTGGGTGGAAAACGGGGACTGGCACGCTGCTTACCGCAGATGTGCGCGTCACGACATCTTCCTCCATCTCCTGACGCTTCACGGCGTTCCAATTGTTCCACTTCCGCCAACTGTCATTTAGCCGATCACCCCCCCCCTTACGTATCCGTCTCCTCCGCCCCTCTCTTTTTTTCATGTCTTGCTGTATAGAAAAAAACACAGAGGAGGCTTCCCTCACTCTGTCTCCCCTTTCTATTTGTTCGGAGGAAAACGTTGACGAGAGGGAATGGGCTTCCTTTCCACGCCTCCTTTCTCCGTCTAAAAAAATATATTCATTCTGGCTGTTCCTCCTGCCGCGTCGTCTTGCTTCCCATCCTTTTCATCGCACTATGAGCAGGGATGCAATGAAGAGAATTGTGGCCCCGCTGCGCTGGTCGTCTGTCAACCGCGTTGAGCAGCCCCCACTCATGTCAAAGCAGTTGCTGCAAGGTGTGTGTGGAGGATTACGCTGGTTGGAGGCCAAAAGTCTTGCCGAGTATGTGGCGAAGCGCGCTATCGAAGATGGATACCCCAGCACCAAGAAGCAACGGGTGGCTTTGAATGCGCAGGCTCCTGCAGCTGTGTGTTCGCCGATCCGGAAAGCGAGGGCGCGTAGGAAGCGTCAGGCGACGCTGGCTGGCCAAACATCCTGTCTTACGGGAGAAGGAAAGGTTTCTTCGTCCACGCCGAACCCTCCTGCTACCGCGGAGTCTTCTTCTGCTCTCGCCTTGTCTTACTCGTTTGCCGCTGATGGCCTGGTGCCGCTGACAAAGCCAAAGCGGCTAGTCTCGTATGATGTGCTGGATTGCACGTTCGGCTCAGGCTTCCACACAGGTGTGGTCCTCGAGAATGGGAAGCCGTATACGCGAGTAGTAGCGATGGACTGCGACATGGAAGCGACGGTGAGGGCGCGCACCATCGTCGAAGAATTTGGCCCCGATCGATTTCGCTTCTACGCTTGCCGCATGTCCGAAGCCAAGGCCATGTTCGGCGAACGGGCTTTTGACGCCGTGCTCATCGACCCCGGTCCATCCCTCACCCAACTGGAAGACCCTGAACGTGGATTCCTTCTCGATGACGAGGGGGATCACATGATGGACATGCGCTATGGGCCTACCTTTGGGTTGGGGGCGTTGGAGTATCTCAACACCGTGCCGCAGCACACACTCGCAGGCGTGCTGGCTTCTTATGCGCTGCTGACACCGCAGCAGTCCATGAAACTAGCACGAGCCATTCGAAAGGGTCGCCCGTTTGGCAGCGCGCGGCATGTGTTGGCGGCTGTCGAGGAAGCTGGAAATGAACTACCGGAGGACGGATGGATGACGCAGGCGAGTCGCCGCAAGACTCCTATGTCGTGGAAGTTTTTGGTCTCTCTGCGGTGCATCGTTAATCACGAGCAGAGCGAACTGAGAGAGGCTCTGCAAAACGCGCTTCTCCTTCTGCGCACGGACGGGCGTCTTGTCGTGTTTTCCCGCCTGCCGTGGGAGGAAAAACTGATTTCCACCACCCTGGATCAACATCCGCATGCGCTGCTAAGCTATACGGAAGCCGTGCCCATGGACGATGTGCAGGAGTACGGGCATACGCGTCACACAAAGATGTGGGTAGCGGTACGCACGGAGCGCTCGTCGTACGCGCTGAAGAATAGCACATCGCTTTCAGCGGACGCGGTGCAAGAGAGCTCCGTGCGATGGATGGGAGGTCTTTTCGCGGGACAGACCCACGGCTTTCCGGCGAACAACTTCACCTTTGAGAACCGCGACCGGAAAGACTGGGCCGCCATACGCAGCAATCAGGCCCCACCGCCGTTTGACGCCGATGAAGAGCCGTGAGCGTTTTTTCCCTCTTCTCTACAACCACTGATACGTGTACGTGTTGCTGCTCACCGGAGGAGAATACGAAGGGTGAGGGGGGGGGGATGCGTGAAGGGGTCCATATCTACCAACTGTAGAGCTTCCGATCTCTCTGCTTTCTCCCTTTTTCGTTTTCACCGTTCCCGTGCGATGGGGGGCGGGGGAGCGGGCAGAAGGACATTTTTTTGTTGGCTCAAGGCTTCCTCCTCTCTTTTTCTTTCATGTTGTGCTCGTACGCCCGTGGGCGGCGTGTGCCCACGCTTCTCGTGATTTCTAAAGGAGATTTTCTTTTTATTTCCCCTTTGATGCCGCTGATGTCGTGCGCATGAGCCTCAGGGAGATGCCTGATGGTCGTTGCCTTGAACGCATCCGCTTGCCTAGGTCGTGCTCTAGGAACTGTCCGGAAGGTGAAGTGGCGCTACCCCGTTGCTATTCCACATCTCTGGCTATAGCTGCAACCAAGTCTTGCCATCTTTTGCTTCTCTACCTCTCTCTTGGTGTTTGCTCACCCCCCCTTTTTCCCCGCTGCTGTCAATGCGTACCTCCTCTTCCTCCACGAACATCAAGCGGATCGTGGAATTTGTCTCAGTTTCACAAGAGCTACGCCGTCCATCCAGTGCCATGCACGAGGCGTACTGCGTAGTAAGGGAAGAAAAACGCTCTGCTCTCCCCCCACTCCACGCTCCGAACTGAATTCCTCATTTGTACTACGGCTTTGTAGCCTGGCGTTGTGCTATCGGTAGAGGTGTTTGGGCGATGCAAGGCTACGGGACGAGTATATAACAGGCACTGCCCCCCCCCCCCCCCACACACCCCTACACACGCCTGCACCTTCCACACATCTTTTCCTTTCCCCTCCCTTTGCTACTCTTCCTTTATTTTTGTGTTTCGCGGAAGACACTTTCTGGCTTTTCGGAGGGGGGAAGGACGTGGAGCAGCAATGGAGTCCGCAACTCGCCTTTCCTCCTTTATGGAACACAGCCTCTCTCACTCTCCAGGGTGCGGGAGGGCGGTGTTGGTCCTCACCGGGGCGGGCTGTAGCACAGAAAGTGGCATCCCCGATTACCGCGGCCCTCACGGGCGGTATCGTCGTCCTGATTTTGTGCCTCTAACATTCCAGAACTTCATGCGAGACGATGAGGAGAAGCGGCGCTACTGGGCACGGAGTATGTTGGGGTACTCCACGATGTCTGGTGCTTCTTGCAACGCAGCGCACATGGCATTGCAAGCGCTCGCGCAAACCGGTAAGGTAGGGCATATTCTGACTCAAAATGTGGATGGACTGCATCACCTCGCTGCGCATGGCGGTGTGGGGGATGCGGTGGAGGACCACTACCGCAAGTACACTTCAAGCGATGCGCCGCTGACAGAGATTCATGGGAACATCCACAGCGTCATCTGCACCACGTGCCGCTTTGTGATGCCCCGCGCGCGCCTGCAGCGGGAACTGCAAGAGTTAAACCCTCGGCTTTACGAGCAGTACGGCGCTGATGAGTCCCGCGTACGGCCAGATGGTGACTACAACATACCTGCAGAAGCGGTGCGTGGAATGCGCCTTGTCATGTGCCCTCACTGTGGTGGATTCTTCAAGCCTCACGTCGTCCTGTTCGGCGAGAACGTCCCTAAACCCGTGGTGACGGCGACGATGAAAGTTCTGCGCGATGAAGCTGCGTGCCTGCTGTGCCTCGGAACCTCCCTCCAGGTTTTTAGCGCGTATCGCTATGTGCTGGAGGCGAAGCGGTTGGGCATTCCAGTGGCGATCGTAAACGCAGGAGCCACCCGCGCTGACGAGGTAGCGGATCTCAAGCTCGATGTGGACAGCATCGGCCTAGTGATGGCGGAGGCGGCACAGGCGATGCTTGGGATGCCTGCCACAACCTTCTTTCGCCACAACTCCGCCAATTTCTAGGTACCCCCTCTGCCGATCATAGAGGGGAAGGCTGGAGGCGGGCGCGCGCAGAAACGTCTCGATTCCAAAAGAGTTTTTTACCCACTGCTGATAACTCGAATGGGGAGGTCCTCTCCCCCCCCATCCTCCTCGGTCGCACTGCTTTTGTTTTTTATCTCAATGGTGTCGCTTCGGCTGCGTTTGTGGCGCTCCACTGGTTGAAGGAATGCAGGGGCGGTATGCGTGCCCGAAAATTCATCTCACCTTCTCTCTTTTGAACGCGACATGCACAAGCATTTCCAAAAGAGAAAAGGAAAGTCGCTTTTTCATTTTTTTATTCTGGGGAAGAGATACGGACTCACGCACACCGGCTGCAATTTCCTCTCCGCCCTCCCTCCCAAGGGTTCGTCTGAGAATACATACACATATATACATATACATCTATGTATATGTTTCTATATTCCTATTCTCCCCTCAAAAAGACCAAATGAGCGGGCAACGATGAGGGAGGTGGGGGGGGGGGAAGGAGTAAGGAAACGGTATGAAAATAATGTTACATCCCACCTCTCCTTTACGAAAAGGTGATGACGATCTTCCTTCTCTCCCCTCGCCGGCTGTTCCATGACTCTCCGTGGTGCCGTCTGTTTGGATTCCATTGCGCACCTGCCTCCTCCTGATTCAGGCTTCTGCTTTTATTCTTTACGTGTTTTTCAGGCTTTTGTCGGACTTGTATCCGACGAGAGGAGAGGGGGGAGGGGCGGCCTGCGTGTGGATGCACCAGAAGAACATTTTGCTTGTTTTGCTCCTCCTGTGGTGCCGTGGCCAATCGACATGCGCACATGCCGCGCTTCAACACTCTCCGCCACTCTCTTCTCTCCTCTTTCCCTCTTTTTTCGCTCTCCACTGTTGAACAACGGCGACCGCTATGCCCGTCTACTTTGCCGCACTTCCCATTCTGTGCGATGTCTTACACAAGAAACCAACATCCCCTTCGTTTTGTCTTCCTTTTCTACACAGACACATCTCCAGCCACACATTCCCCACACGGCTACACCCTCCCCGCACACGCACGCGCAGTTATTGACACAGATCTGAACGAAACGAGAGCGTAGAAGACAAAAGTGGCGGTATCGCTTTGAACAGGTCGATACTTTTCGAATAAAAATTTGCTGGTGCGCATCTTTTTAAAACGAAAGAAAAAGGCAGAACACTCTTAAAAAAACGGGTGAAAGGACTCGTAGTACATCTCCCACGAAAAAAAGAAGGCGGGCAACCATGAGCGGGCAACAGCCGATTATTGTGATGAACCAGCGCATGGAGCGCGAGTCTGGCCGCAAGGCACAGATGAACAACATTGAGGCGGCGAAGACCGTTGCGAGCCTTATCAGCAGTACCTTAGGTCCGTGCGCGATGCTGAAGATGATCCTAGATCCCATGGGTGGGACAGTGCTGACGAATGACGGCAACTGCATTCTGCGCGAGATTGACGTCGTGCATCCGGCAGCGAAGCACATGCTCGAGCTGGCTCGTGCACAAGATGAGGAGGTTGGGGATGGCACCACCTCCGTCATTATTCTCACGGGCGAGATCTTGAGTTTGGCGCAGCCGTTGCTAGAGCGCAATATCCATCCACTGAAGATTGTGAAAGGCTTCACGCAGGCCCTGGGTGACGCGCTCGCTGCGGTGGAGAAGATCGCCTCCTCGATCGACCCTGCTAACATGGGTCAGCTGGAAGAGGTGGTGCGGGCGTGCCTCGGCACAAAGTTCAACTCCCGCGAGGAGGAGCTGATGTGCCACATGGCGGTGGAGGCCACCTTGCGTGTGGTGCAGATCAACCCTGTTACCGGCGTCAAAGACATCGACATCAAGCGCTACGCGAAAGTGGAGAAGGTTCCCGGCGGCTCCGTCACTGACAGCGTGGTGTTGGATGGTGTCATGTTCAACAAGGATCACATCCATTCCAAGATGCGCCGCCACATTGAAAACCCCCGCATCCTGCTTCTCGACTGCCCTCTCGAGTATAAGAAGCCTGAGACAGCCATCAATGTGGAGGTCACCAAAGACACCGATTGGGAGGCGCTTCTCAAGCAGGAGGAGGACTACGTTCGCACCATCTGCAACGTCATCATTTCATTCAAACCGGATGTAGTCATCACGGAGAAGGGAGCCTCTGACCTAGCGGCGCACTTCCTCTACAAGGCCGGCATTACATGTATTCGCCGACTCCGCAAGACTGACAACAACCGCATCGCCCGTGCCACCGGCGCCACCATCGCTAGCCGTGTGGAGGAACTCACGGAGGAGCATCTAGGCAAGGCAGGTCTCTTCGAAATCAAAAAGATCGGGGATGAATACTTCACCTTCATTACGGGCTGCCCTAGCGGCACGGCGTGCAGTATTCTTCTGCGAGGTGCAAGCAAAGACACACTCAACGAGATGGAGCGCAACCTTCACGACGCGATGAGTGTGGCCCGTAACATCATCCTCGAGCCGCGCATCATCTACGGTGCCGCCTCGTGCGAAATGTCCGTCTCTTCCGCCCTCATGGCAAGGGCCAAGTCGATCAGCGGTGTGGAGCAGGCGGCGTATCAGGCGGTAGCGATGGCGCTGGAGGTGGTGCCCCGCATTCTGACGAGTAACTGTGGGGCTAACGTCATCCGCGTGGTCACCGATCTCCGTGCACGTCACGCCACCCCGGAGGGTTGGTTCTGGGGCATCGACGGCCACACGGGACACATCGTCGACGTGCGCACCATCAAGATCATCGAGCCTGCTGCTGTGAAGATCCAAGCCCTGAAGACCGCCATCGAAGCGGCATCCATGATCTTGCGCGTGGATGATGTTGTGTCTGGTATCCGGCTTCGCGAGGAGAAGCCGGCCGCAAAGCCACAGCAGCAGGACGACGATCAGGAGGGTGCAGCGGAGGCGTAGACGGTTGCAGGGATGAAAAGGTGCGCGTGATGCCCTTCCTGTTTCCTTCCCTCTTGTTTCGCTTCCTTTTCACCTGCCCTTTTCTGTTCTTGTGGGTAAACGTCTCCTGCGCAGTAGACGTGTGCTGCGTTTTTTGTAACTACTGACCTGTTCGTCTCTCTTTCTCTCCTGTTTGTGTGTGTGTGTGTTTGTGTGTAGATCTTTCTGTCTATGTGTGTGCAATGTTGTGTGCAGGGATACGTCTGGAAAGAGTGGAGTCGCCGTGGTGCGCTAACACACCTGTGCTTAATCCTGATCCTTCCCAAGGGTTTTTACTCTTTTTTTCTATGTTGGTGTTGCATCTCGGAGATGGTGAAAAGGGGTGCTGTTGTGATTCGTGTCGGGGATGTATGGAGGAGCTGAGGAAGTGTGAGCGGCATCTCTTTGTGTGTGGGTGTTGTCACGTGCACGATCCCAACGAAGGGGAGAAGGGGAGCACGTCTGCAAAGAGCCAGTGAAACACCTACAAGACCCTCTCTACGCAACGTAATAAGAGGAGAAATAGTGGAGCGAAGGAAAAAAAGGAGGGAGGAGTAAGGGAGGGAAAGGGAGAGGGGTTTTGCATCACACTACGGCGACGCATTTCTTCTCGGTTTTGCAAGTCGGGAGAGTGATGCAACCTTCACAAACGCATCGAAATGCTTCTTCCCCTCCCCCTTCTCGAAGGACTCTCTTTCCTTTCTCCTCTCTCCTCTCTCCTCTCCTTCCGTTCGCTCCGGTTGTCCACTGCGAAGATGCTCCACCCCGGTGTCACCCTTTTCTTTTCTTTTAGGTAAGTCTGTTTTCCCCTTCCCTTTTCTCTCTCGAATGTCCTGCATGGGGCTGCGTAGACGGTGCTAGAGGGTACAGGTTGCTTTTGCCCTCCCCTTTCTGAAGTGTGCCGCAACCCTTGCGCATGGCATGAATCCTGTAAGCAAAGAGGGAGAATATATATATATATTTTATGGATGTGTGTGTGTGTCTATCTCTCTCGTATTCTGTGCAGATGGTGCTGTTGTGAATCCGAAGATGTGTGAAGGGGGGAAAGGGAGAGGGAAGGTCGTGCTGATAAGAGGGGAAGAGGAGGGACACACAGGTCTCACAGGCTGGCCGAAGCACATGCACTATTGTTGTCATTCTCGATTCCCCTGTGAATGAGAGAGAGGCGTGCCTCCCTGGGCTACTTGTGGTATGTGTTGGTGTGTGTGCGCGTCTCCGGATTCACGCTTTCCCTCCGCATTACATATAGATGAGTGCCCAGGGGGAGAGGGGGGGGGGAGACACGAAGAGGTGCGGGAAGCGGATACGAGATGGGAAACACATGCTTCTCTACGATCTCTCTCCATCCCCCCCTTCCTTCAGCACATGCCGTTTTCCTCTTGACGCCCCCTCCCCCCCCCCCCCCCCCCCCCCCCCCC
>JASAOM010001026.1:18290-101282 GCA_030849085.1 Borovskyia barvae
CATCCCCCCCTTCCATACCCACAAGCCGTTTTCCACTTTCCCCCCCCCCCCCCCCCCCCCCCCCCCCACACACCCACACCCACAATGAAAGAGGGAAAAGGTGATGAGGGCGTGGGCGGAGAGGGTGGCGTAGAGCGACAAGGGAAGCGAAGTCATCCCTCCGTTTTTCCTCTTTTTCTCAACTCCCCCTTTTTTATTTGAGCGTGCCTCGGCCGCAAAAATGCGGAGGAAGTGAGGGCAGTCTCACCCACAAAATGAGGCAGAGACGGGATGTGGCGTGTTAAACACGCGTAGGCCGGCGTGAGCGCCACTTCATGTGGTGCATTGCTGTTGTGTTTCGCTCCACCCCCTTTCTCTCTCCTCCCTCCCTTTTTTCTTTTTGGTCGACCGACTTTACCCCCCCCGTCCTTGTAATTAAACGATCAACATCAACCACAACGAACGTATGAAAAAAAAAGCTGACCTGTCGCCTGTGATGACGGGAAGAGGACGATGACCGTTGCTCTTTCCCTGTTACGTGGGACAGGCATGGTGGCTGAGGGAGGGCTGTAGTCAAGAAGAGAGAGAGAAAGTGAAAGCCCTAGCGAAGGAGAGGAAGAAAGCTTACAATGTGTGCAGTGCTTTAGCCCCTTCCCTGATTTTCCCCATCAAAGATGATGCGGGAGGGCCTACGGCGTCGTATTTCCTCGCAAGGCTCATCGCAGGCCGACGCATCTGTACGTGGCCCTTCCGCTTCGCATGATGCCTTACGCTTTCCTCCTCTTCTTCCTTTCCTAACCTTCTCACCACCCCTTTCGCATACGTCTGTTACTTCTTTGCCACCTCTCCCTTTCCCACCATATCCTGTGATCCCCTCCCCTCTATGGCGGGTGCTGTGCTGGCGGCTGTTCCTTTTCGTGGCTCGAGAAGAAGAATTTTTAAGGTCACCATAGAGAGCGAAGCCTCCCGTCTTCCCCCCTCCCCCCAAAAAAAAAGAAGAAGAGAGCGGTAAAGGATCCAGGGATATAAGAAGTCGTCCACTTCCACATAGACAGGTGCATTTACACACACACACACACATGCATAGGCCTATATATATATTTAAACATACAGATTTAAGTACACATAAAGAGGTATGTTTCGATACATCAACTGGCGTTTCGGTGGCGCAGTATCGCGAGTCTCTGCGGCGGCGGCTTCTGCAGCGTCTCGCAAGGTGAAGGCGCCACGCGCCGCTTCAGCACGAGGACGAAAATCTTCCAAAGTGGAGACTCCGACGAAAAGCCGAAGCCCGACACGGCCGCTCACGGGTGACAAGTCCAAGCCTCGAGGGCGTGGACGACCTCCTTCCAAAACACGCGTCAATGCTTCATCTGGTGAGCATAGCAAGCCTCCTTCTCGTATAAGTCGTAGCCCCCCTCACCGTACACTAACTCCCCCAAAGACCGAGGAGAAGTCTAGAAAAGCATCAACATCTATCAGGGTGAAGGCGGCGTTATCATCAGAGGGTAAGGAGGCGCAGACTAGGTACGCCGCCGCACGGCCCGCCAATATGTCTGCCGAACGTGAGCAAGAGGTTCTGAAGATGGCAGAGCGCATGCAGGCGAAGGACATGACGACCGAGGTACCTGTCGCATCTTTCGCCTACGAAATTCTCACTGCCCATCCATCGGTGCGGGACATGGGACTACGAGAGCGAATGGACTTTTTACTGAAGCGCTGGAATAAACTGAGCCAAGTGCAGCGGCTCGATTATATCAACAATCCCCTGCGTGGGCTGATGTGACACCGCCGAGAAACGGCCAAGGAGACCGGCTAACGTGCGCCAGTCATTGGAGGGAGGAGGAAGACAGAGACGGGCGAGATGCGCCTCGCTCTACCGACGGCCGAACGCCTCGTTCGTCGGTCGCACCCCCAACCTTTTTCCTTTTCGTTTCGCTTCGTTGAGGTCGTCCCTCCGCACCTTTTTCTCTTCTACGTTGAGGCACAACCCCCCGTGGGTTGGTACAGGTTTAGACGAAAGGGTAGGGGGAGGAGTGTATGGGTGTGTGTGGAAAGGGCGGGACAGTGACTCGTACGAGTGCAGCGTGGCCAGCTGTCTCTCTCTCTCTCTCTCTCTTGCTGCCCGTCTGTCCTCCCTTCGGTGGAATACTTTCGTTCTTTTCGAGTTGGAGTCGTCCATCACCTCTGTCGCTGAAGTACAGGCACACAGACATGCCAGCGAGAAAGCTGGAGGAGGGCGTTGAGAGGATGGGGATGACGAGGAACAATCAGAGAGGGTAGGGTACGAGGACTGGAAGGAAGTACATTCGGAAGGTTCAAGTGAAGCCACACCTACACGCCAGATTTCCTCATCACCCTGCGGAGTTCCTTTGGGAGGAGGAAGCAGCTGTGCCTCTCGCCGAGTAGGCCCTGCATTGCCAGCAGTGCCCACGTATCGTCCATCTTCTCGCAGATCGCTGAAACCGGACACTTTATTCTCCCTCCCTTCCCCCTTCTCTCTCCTCCATATGAAGCGAGTCTCCACTTTCTTACTTTCCTCCCTCGTCTGTTCGACATGATTTCCATCTCCCTCTCCCTTTCGGTTTTTTTTGAGGTGGGTGGGTGGGGAAGGCGCGTTGGGACGGCCATCGGGGAACTTCACGCCCTCTGCCTCTTTATCGTACCACACACCTATATATAGAGAGAGGGAGGGAGGGAGGGAGGGAGAGGGAGGGACATGGCCCTCTTTCCTCGCTTTTGGAAACGGTTTGGCTACCCCCTTTTTGGCGCACTTTGCATTCGCACCTCCCCCACAGGAGGGAAGAGGAAGACCCTCCCCTCCCCGCCCCCCCCAAATAAAAAAACGGGGGGAGGGGAGAGAAAAGGGAAAGAAGTGAATGCATCTTTTTTATTTTGTTTACCCGTTGTTGTTGTGGGAACCACATTCATTTTATCTTCTCCCGATGTTCTTCCCTCCCCTTTTTTATCGAATCTCTCTCTCTTTCTCTCTTCGTTTTGTCTTGACCTGTGTCGGACAAGCTGTCTTGTCCCTTCCATACACAAACACACATACACATACACACGTAGCGAAGAACAGAAGTCTTCTCATTCAAGCCCACACGCTGCCTTGCGGTGTGCGACGTCCACCCCGTTTCTTTCTCTCTTCCCCCTCCCAACCTTCAGCTACCCTTTTAATGTTCGCTTCTGGTTCAATCTCTTTCTCCTTCCTCCCTCCACCGATTCGCTTGCCTCCCTCAGTCCTTCTTCCGTGAGGATCCGTCGACGTTCACATCTGAAGAAGGGTAATAGTTTTTGCAGCACCACATGAGCTTTAGCCGCCGTGTTGGCCTGCAAACGTGTGCGTGGCTATCACCATGGGTGCACCACCGGTCTGCCTTATTGCGTCGCGTCGATGCACAACGGTGCCGCGGGCGCCACGTGGACAGCGCCACCACTGCTGCCCACCGCCACGTCCATGAACGACCCTTCCAGGAGCTCCCGGAAGATCTTTCCCAGAATGAAGCCTATTCGGGGGCACGGGATGCGCTCCTCCAGCTCAACATCATGATCCGCCGAGGTATGGAGCCGGACGCCCTCATGTACACCTCCCTTATCGCCACGATGGGTCGCGCTGGGTTGGAGTGGCAGGCGTACAAGTTGTTCTCGCGCATGATTGAGCAGAACATCCAGCCACTTCCCGAAACGTACGTGGCCCTGCGCGACGCCACGTCCAAACAGCGGGCGACGCTCCGTGAACAAATTCAGACAAAGATCGAGGAGGCGGTGCAATCGTTTCCAGAGGAGTTGGCCGAGGCCGAACGCGAGCGTCGCAGGGCGGAGGATCGACGGTGCATCGCCAAATTTGACGAATACATGCGAGGTGTTCTCCCCGCCCCTACCGTACCGCCATCCTCCTCCCTCGCCGTGCCGTCTGAAGGCCAAGTGGAACCTTTCTTCTCCACCACCGCTGATGCATCCAGCGACAGGACAAGTACTCTTTCATCCGGTGGTGACCAGTCACAACCACCACCATCATCATGTGGAAAAAGTATTGCCTCGATGCACATTCGCAATCCAACGGATGTGTGGCAGACGACTCGCATGGCGCAGGAGCAGCGTGGCCGGGCAGAATTGACGGCTCGGGGTGAAGAGGCCACTGACCTGCGCGTAGCTTTGGAGCGTATGGACGAGGAGGAGCTCCGCATTTATCTTGCGGCACAGCGCCAACATCGTCACGGCACCAAAGCGGAGCTAATCGATCGTGTTCTGAAGACAGTGAGTGCCAACACCATTCGTGCCATGCTGGACCGCCGCCGTCACTACTTTCGATCGGTAGAGCAGCTTCTGGCTGCGGATATGCGGCAGCTTACCATGGCGGGACCTCTCGACCCCTCTGCCGAAACCGCTGCTCCCGCGCCTGCCCGATCGGAGCTGAGGCAAGATGGCACCATGGAGACCTCGGAGAAAGAGGCGCTCAAACCAGATGTCCTCTACACTCCGTGGGGAATCCTGCGTAAGCCACAACGCGATCACGTGGAGAAAGGGCCGGTATCGCGCAATATGGAGCGACTCGAACGGGTGCGCTTGTCGGAACCGGAGTTGCTGCTGGTTCGCCAGAAGGCGGAGACAAATGACTTGGATGAAGTGCCCGAGTCTCTCCTGCGGCGTTACGCGTACCAGTTTCAACTGCGGTGGCGCCGCAAGGAAGCCGCCCTCTCTCTTTTGACGGCTGTGCAGTGGCACGCCACAACGTGCTTCGCGAGTGCGCTCCAGGGGGGTGAAGACGACCCGCTGCGCGGCAGCTCTCCAGAGTCACCCGCGCCAACGCCAGCGATTCGGCTGCAGAAGGAAGAGGAGGGTATGCAGAAGACGCTGGCAAGTTACGAGGCGTTTCGTGTCATTGCACAACGCACGAACAATTTGCAAGTTGTGGATAGCAAGGAGATCAACCACCACCTTCGGCGGGTTCGCCGGGATGCGGTACAGCAGGAGCGAAAAGTGGAGAATGCTCTCCGACGGGAGCGGCACATCATGGAAGCAGCAGGACTGGCAGCCTCTGCCAAGTCCTTCACTTCTCCACCACCCCTGCTGGATGACACGGAGGGGCGAGTGCTTGGTGTCGGTGAGAGAACTTCCTCCGAGGATGACATTCAAGCCGCTTTGCCCGCATCTTCGCCAACGACGTTGTCGTCGCTGGTCACGGTGGACGCGCCCGGAGACGAGGAGGAGGAGGCCGGCGAGACCACCGCCGCGGCAGGGGAGCTCCCGCCGTGGGCTCTGTTCGAGGAGGAGGACGAATTTAATATTTCCTCCGGGCGTTTCGGTAATCCGGAGGAGGGCCGCTTTCGGGAGTTGAGTGACTCGAACATGCGTGTGCTGCCGGTCCGTGCGGCGCAGTCGCGGTGGACGGTAGACCGCCACCTTCTGCCCAGTTCCTTGAAGGACATCGTGCACGAGGTGGAGGTGGAGCAGCAGCGACGGCACGATGCGGTGGAGAGGGAGTATGAGCGCCGCTTACACTACACGAAGTACCGCAAATGGGATAACATGATCTCCAAAGCCCAAGAAAGGCGCTCCCGTATGCGAGAGGAGGCGGAGGCGGAAGGCAAGGCGTGGAAGCCTTTGCCGGCGAAGCAGCGCCTTTCTCAGCTCCTGCGCAAGGGCTCGGATAGGCAGAAGTTGTCCGCTGAGGCGATGGAAAAGTTCGGCAAGAGCCTGTGATCGTCTTGGTGGAAAGGCGCGTTTGCCCGGGACGTCCCTCTCTCTCTCTCTCTGTTCTTTCTCCCTTACGCCTTTTTTTATTGTTGAAGGCGACGTCGTCTCCTCACCCCGGTTGAGTTGTGTCTTCTTCCTCACAGAACACCGGAAGCGTGTTGGACGGGCAGCCGAGGGGACCCTTTGCGAATTGCCTACTTCACAATTTCCGTCTTCAGCCCGCTCCTCTGTATTTGTGGGAGAAGAGAGAGGGGGAGGGGGGAAGGGGGAAGGCGCTGTCTGACATGGCGGCAGCGAAACCCTCAAAGGGAGGCGAACCGTTTCGAGGCGGTTTCTCTTCCTTCCCTCGTCTGCCTTCTTCATCGAAATGGGGAACACCCGGGATTTTTCCTGTTTGGAGGATGTGAGAAGAGGTGAGGCGGGGGGTTGAGGGGTTGGGCCACCCCTTCTCACATCCTCCTACCCCAATGGCTGTATGCTCTCTCTTCTCTCCCCCCTCTCCCTAAAAGGAGGTGTGCGACTGTCACGGGTCTCGCTTTGGAGGCTTTCCGCAACACATTCGCCCTCTACCACGTCGCTCATGCGGCACATTCGATGTGTGCCCCCTCCCCGCTCCCTCTTCACCAGAACCCGGCGCCATATGGGACAGGAACACATAAGGACGTTAGAGCGGAGCGAACGGCTCCCTGTAGGGAGGGGAAGGGGGTAAGCATATTTTTTTTTTCGGATACCGAAGTGGCTGCATACTTCGATGGGCCCGCTTCTGCGCCCCCTAACGAGGGGCTGTGGAAGGTGTCTCACGTAGCTAGTAGTATACCTTCATCCTCATGTGCCTCCTCTTGGTCTACTCCCCTCTCTCTCTTTCTCTCTGTCGCTGTTGCACATGCACCACACGCACACTCGTTGTGTACCAACATCAAGCAGAACGGGCAGACTCTCCTCCGTTTCTCCTACCCTCTCCCTTTTTCGTCGCACGTCGAGCCATCCGCGATCGGCGCCGAGAGGGACATCACAGAGGAAGGAAAGGCATCCCTCCCTCGCTCCCTCCCTCCCCTCCCCACAACAGGATTGCTCTCGTCACCTTCTTCTTTCCTTTTCTCATATCTCAACGGCCATCTATACGCATACAAGCACTCTCCTTCCTCTCTCTCTCTCTCTCACACACACACACCCGCACGCACCCGCACGCTTTCCGCCTACATGTAGCGCCGTCAAGAGGAACAGAGAAGGCCATATGTCTGCCAGGGCGGGCTTCCCTCGCGCGGCGAGGCCACCTGGCACAGACTGGCAGGATTCTTATTTTGCTCTGGAGGAGCGCTATCGTCGACTGCAAAAAAGTTTGAACGAAAAAGAACAGGAGCTGAAGGTCATCAAGGTGGCCCGTCGCAAGGAGGAGGCACCTCGTACGGGCCCTTCTATCTCTTCTCCCTCTGCTCGATCCCCTCCACGTTCGTCACTTCGTGCTGGTGGTACCACCAACCCGAAGCCTCATCAAAGCCCAGGCACTTCCCCGCAACAATTCCTCTCCGCTTCCGACACCCCTCTGCATGCAAGCGGGGAGACGGCGGGAGGGCCCGGCCACCGCTCTGTGGCCTTTGAGTCGAGCGTCCATCCGTCGATGCCTCACTCCGGTTATCGTGATGAGCTCCACCGAGAGCATGAGGGGCCACCTCCAGGAACCTCCTCGTCCCCCGATTATGCGCATTTCCTGAGTTCTACGACATCCCGGAACGCGGCACAGGAGTATGTCTCGGTGGCGTCTGCTGCTGCACCGCAGGTGGAACGTGCTGCCGCGATCAGCGAGGCCAGTGCGTGGGGGGAGGCGGGTGCTCTACCGGACCCCGCCATGGTATGGGGGACTGACGACCGAAGTAGCTTACAGAACTACGTAGTGGCGAGTGCTCTCTACCACGCTAATGAGGAGCTGCGCCGCAAACTCAACGAATCTGCAACGACGCTGCAGACCCTTCAACAGGAGTTGGCCAGTAGCCGTGCCCAACATGCGGCGGTGCATACCCGACTGGAGAACGCTGCGACACAGATGCATCAACTGGTGCGGGAACGGGATCTTTCCCTGCAGAAATACACGAATGCTAGCCACACTATTAAGGACTTGGAACGCACCTTGAGCGACCGTGTCGGCGAGGAGGAGAAAGTTCGCTTCTCCCTGGAGAATCAAATTGCCGAGCTCCGTAGCCGCCTTGTGAGCGGCGCGGACAGTAATGACCTGCTGCAGAAAGATGTGCGCAGTCTCCTTGCAGAGACACGGGATCGCACTGGTGAGGTGATGAAGTTGCGCTCTCAATTAGCGTTGGCCGAGTCGGCGTTGTCGTCGCAGCGGAATACGAATGAAAACATGTTGGTAGAGCTGCGGAGTCTTAACGGGCAGCTGGTGGAGGAGCGCAAGCGGCTCATCACCTGCACGCGGGAAGCTCAGCTCGCCTCTCTCAGTCAGACGCGCATCTCGGATTTGGAGGCGCAGTTGAAGCTTGCGAGAGATGAGCGCAGCGCTGTGGAGCGGGAGCATGTCGGCCTCATGTCGGAGTTCGTTCACGTTACAGAGGATGCGCTGCGCCACGCTCGCGAGGAGGTTCGCAGCGACATGGCGGACTGGAAGGCGGCAGCGAGTCACTGGGAGCAAGTCTCACAACTACTCTACAAGGATGTGGCGGAGCACACACAGCAGCACCTGCAATGCCGTGCGGAGTGCGAGGATGCTCAGCAGCAGAGAGACGCGGCTGCACTACAGGTGCGAGCACTGAAGGAAGAGGTAGCACTTCTCTCAGCCAAACTGGACGTGGTGTGGCCGAGTCATCTCACGGATGCAAAGGGTTTGACAGCCGCAGAGCTTCTTCAAGTCTTCGGCCGGAAAGATCGGGCCGGTATCTTCCTCTTCGATAAACGCCGTCGTCTTCGTCGACGGCGGGTAGCGGAGCAAGTGCAGCAGCGTGGTGGAGCAATCGAGGGAGAAGACGACGGCGCAGCAGAGCTTGCGCCGTCGAGTAATGCGGGAAAGGACGAAGAGGAGGATGGCGCTGAGGAAGATGCCGGTTTCGATCTTGCTGCCAGAGTGCTGGAAGATCTTCCGGCCGATCCGACGACGGCATTGTGTCAGTTGCAGGAGCTGCATGAGGCGAACGCAGTGCTCGTGTCAGAGGTGCATCAACTGCGACTTACCAACGACCTTTTGCAGGACAGGCTGAACGGAGTCACGGGCCGTCAGAAGAAGGAGCAGGAGCGTGTGACGGCAGCAGAAGCGTCGCTGCAGGAGCGCGAGAAGGCCGGCCACCGTCTACTAGAAAAGCAGCTGGATCGAGTGGCGTTCCTCGAGGCGCAAGTCAAGTCACTGCGTGGCTACCACGTTCCCGCCAATTCACCCATCGACCAGGTGGGTGACGACGAGAACATTTTCGAGCTCTTTCTCGGCCAGCTCGTTGCTGCTGAGGTGCCGGACGGTGTGGACGTGCCGGATATGTTTTCCTCCGTCTTCTGCTCGGCAGATTTTCTCTTGCATGAGACGATTACGACTGATTCGGTGCGTGGCTTCAACGGTTTCTTCGATGTCACTGCATCCTTCTGCGTCTCGATGGATTCGTTGCTGTTTTATTATCTGCACACACGTCAGTTGCTGGTGCAGCTGCATCGCGTGCGAGATGTGCAAGAGGCCGCGGGCATCATTAGCACGATGGAGGAGGGGGGCAATGCGCCAGGGTCGAGCAACGCGGCGGGGGATGTGGCGACGCCTCGCAGCGGGCACGGTGGTAGCGCCCACAGCAGCACCCACCAGACTCTTTGCATGGCAGAACAGATGTTTGAAACCATCGCGGAAGGGCAGGTGAGCCTCGCTGATATCGTGCTGATGGAGGAGTGCCGGCATGCAGCAAGACCGACGTTGAAGGGTCATGTACGTCTCTTTACTCCAGCAGGCCGTCACCTCGCGTCCTTAGAGTTTCGCCTCACCGCACGGCGACCGTACTCTGATGCGTTCGTGCAGCTCGTGGAGGACTCTGGGGTTACGATTGGTGCGACGATGGACGATGACGGTGCTGTGAAGGACACGGTGGATTACAAGGTGCATGGGTCCTCCTCACATCTGCTGGAGTGGATGCAGACGACTGCTGGGACGTCTCGAGATTCAGCGGCGGCGGTGGCCACCCGATACCCTAAGGACCACCGCCCAGCTGGAGGCGGGCCATCGAGGAGGCACATCTCTGCAACGTCACCGATCGACCTTCAGCAGCTCAGCCGCCCTAACCAGCTCCAGCTCATCCCGGTCCCCTCCAGTGACCTCGAAACGTCGTCCAGTCTTTCCTCCCACATGCACCAGCTGTCGCGCATGGCAGAAACCCCGAACGCGCTGGTGGTGCATCTTCCGGCTCCCTCTCCCCCTCCACCTCGCTGGCGCAGCGCATCCCCTTGGGTGGAGCAGGGGACCTCATTCACGCCGCAGGAAGGTGAAGCGTCGCGTGGTGCCTCGAGCCGTCGCCTGTGGGGGGAAGGTCAGTCTCCTCCGAGTCATCTCAGTGGCCACAGCCCCACGGTGGAGCGCAGCCCAGTCACTACATCCTTCATGCACGTCGATCGATGCCTTCTCCCCACGAAACACCCTGATGCTTGCAAAGACGGTGGACGCTCTTCCCTCGCTGCTCAGCTTCCTGACACGGCGGTGATACGATGCCTTTGGGTCGATGTAGAGCGGCTCGAACTGCCGGCGGATCTTGCTCTGCCCATCCCGCGGCTATCCTGCTACTTCCATATCGCACCGGCACAGTGGGAAGTCACGTTGAAGGCGCCACCAACCCCACGCTACACGTGGGCCTACACGATCGATGCTTCTCAGGGTGTTGTGGGGGCTTTTGGAGTTGCCCTTCCCGTGAGCACCATCGCTCAGATTGCTGCTGTGCTGCGCGAGCCGCTCGTTTTGTTTCTGCTCGATGCAGACGCCATGGCGTCCACCGCGGCAGCCGCCTCGAGTTCCCCTTGTGTGTGGGCCATGGTGGTATGTGAGTGGGCGCAAGCTGTTCAGCACCACAACGAACCGCAACGATTTGCGTTGCCTCTGCTGCGGCGCGACCAATCGGTGGTGCAGGGGGCCGTGCTGCGGCTATCCTTGACTGCCACGACGCAGTCCCCACAGGAGTCCTCAGCGGCGGTCCCTCTCCAAACACCTTCACGGCCGTGGGTGGCAGAAACAGCGGCCTCCGATGTGCATTCTGGCGGCGCCGATCGTGGTAATGAAAGGGGTGGCGATTCCAATCCTTCGCCGTCGCGGCCGTTGGTGCCGCCGCCGCCCCTGCAGGCTCAGGCTCAGCCGTCGTCCCTGACGCAGTCCATGGAGGAGGAACTGTTGAGGCTGGCTTACGAGCATCGCGCAGGGAGTCGCCACGTGTGAAGGTGTGGGCGGAGGAGAGTTCCCTGTAATGTGTGTGTTGTGTAGAGGTCAAAGGGAAAGAGGAGTAGAGGATAAGCTGTGCCACGGGTGAGGCGACGTGGCCGATGAGAAGTCGATGTGAAGCGCTTCTCGGGTGGAGCTGCACAACCGCTCTTCTCTTGGGAAGTGTGCCGCAATCTGGGGAAAACACGGAGGTGGTGGTGGAAAGGGGGGGGGGAGGAGGAGGGGCGGAGGGGCGGGCCTGACATTCCCAGCATTCCTCGGCATCTTCCATATCTCTCATCTGCAGGCTCCCGCGCTTTTTGTTTTCGTTTTGGCGACGGTTTCTACAATAGAGAGAGAGAGAGTGCTCTCCCGTCGTTTGCGTTTTACTTCCTCCTGGTGGTCGTTGTTGTCTTGTGGACTTCGCCTTTATGAATCATGATGCTGCATCATCAGCAGCAGGCATCTTCCACTGCTCCTCTACGAACCCCCGTCCCAACCCTTCTGCGTCCCCACGGTAGCAGGGTTTAAGCCTCTTTTCACCTTTTGTAGCTCTGCGGTGTGTTTGGAGATCCCCCCCCCACCCCACACACACCGAGAGAGAGAGAGAGATGGAGGCCCATCTGCATCTGCATGTCTTCTCTTTCTCGCTCTTTCTGTATAGAGTAGATGCCGTTTTGTTCTTGATGTTGTCCTCACCGCCTTTTTTTTTCGGTAGAGTACATCGATACCTACACACACACACATATATATATATATATATATATATGTGCCTAGAGAGAGAGAGAGAGAGCGGCCCTGATCGGCCAGTGAGAAGCGGTGAAACGACGTTGGTGTCCTCCACGTAAAGGAGGACGAGAGATCCGTGTGATGATCCACGTTTTCTATGAAATACATGCACGTGTACTTCTATCTGCACCGCTCGTGAATGTCACGGGGTGAGTATCTGCAACGCAGCGGTTTTACCCATGCCGAACCGAACGCGAATACGTTGCTGGCAGGTGTGCCTCACTCGGGCCTCTGTATGCCTGCTTCTTGTTCTTCCCATTTTACCAGCAGCGGAATGTGCGTTGAGAGGTGGGGGTAGGGCAGGAAGGGGAGGCGTGGGATAGACCACAAGGGATAGCCAAAAAGTCTTCCTACCCTCTGCTCTCCCTCCCCCCTCCTCTCCCACATGGTCCCTCCCTTTCTCATCGTATTCTGCGAGAACACGTTCGTGCGCAACGTCCATCATGTACTTTTTTTTCTTATGCTACCCCTTTCATTTTCTCTCCCTCTTCCCCCTGCATCATCCTCATCATCATCACCCACATCGATGCACTCCCTAACATCCGAAAGAGTTCGCAGCAGAGGGGCTTTACACTTCTCCCAGGCGTATCCGTTTCCTCGTGCTCTGTTGCTGTCCGTCTTCCCCTCCGCTTCCCTTTTCTCTTCGTTTTCTTTCTTGACAATAGCGAAGCTTTCGGTTTTGTGTTTCAAGGTGGTCGCTGCACGTTTTGTAGGTTTGTGGTTCTCGACTGAAGAGGTGGAGCGAAGTGGTGCCGTTGAGGAACCTACCGGTGTGTGTTTCATGCGCAACGTGCTGTACTTGGTATCTCTTCCTTCCCTCCCTTGCCATTTTTCTTCTTCCTGCAGAACACCTTCTCATTCGCTGTGCCAATGCCTGGTCGATACCCCGATATAGAGTAACCTAATACAAGCCGGTAATCCACATATACTTTGGCGATCTCCGACTTGTTCGAGCCCGGTGAGAAGTACGTCACGCTCATATTTCTCTCCCCCATTTTTGTTCCCTGTTTTAATTCTTCTGCTACGGTGCCCCCCTCCCCCCCCTCGGCAGCGTCTTTTCCTTTCATCAACCACACTACCAATCTGATGAAGCCACTCCGCATCAAGAAGCGTGAGCCCGCGGAGGTGAGGCCGACATCCCTGTTGATGCACCCTTCAACATCTGCAGAGACGAAGGAGAATGTGATCACCCCCTCCGCGCTTCCTTCGCCTCCTGCCCTCACCGGGGACGTGACGGGGCGTTGTGGGCGGCCTCGATTACCAGAGAAGAGCGTACCATCGCATTCGACATCACCACCACCGAGCGCACTGGGTGCGTTGCCGTCGAAGCTTGCTCCCATACCGCCCGCACTTCCACCACCACCACCATCGAGAAGGTCGACGAGCCCGACCACCGGAGGGGCAGTGAAGTTCGCCTCGGATCTCGACAACGCTGCCGTGGAGGCGTACCTCGAGTACTTGACACGCCCCCACACAAGCTGGGGGAGCGCCACGCGGCACGTGGCCCGGGTGTGGGGACGCATTGAGGAGCGCCGCCAGTCTGTATTCGTGCGCTCGCTCGCCTCATCGCGGCGTACGTCATTTGCATCGACCATGCCCAGTGGCCCCAACATGGATGCCCTCGAGATGAGTATGGCCAGCTCGGTCGCCTCTGCTCCCGCTGGATTTCCGCGCAGCGCCTCCAATCGAAGTAAATCGCAGGTGGGTACGCTGCGCAAGGGTCGCGTTGCCCACGGTAGGCCCCCAACCTCCACCACGCCCAGCTTAGCCGACTCCCTGATGTTGGTGACGCGCTCTCCCTCTGCCATCGAAGGCCACGATGCGAACCTTTCCAGTTGCGTTGGCAGCTGTGCGGGGGTGACATCCTCATCTTCCTCATCTGTAGGCAGGGGAGGGCGGCTGTTACGGGGTGCGGCCCTGACAGCACCACAGCGGCCCCAACAACGCTCCGCTTCTGCGGCCGTGCCAGCTGCTTCGAACGGACTGAACCTCGTCATCGGGGGCACACAACTCCAAACAGGAAGCACACACCTTTCACTCGAGTATACAATCTCTTCCACAGCGATGTGCCGAACGGCGTCGCGTGACAACCGTACTCGAAGCGGCGGCAGCGGGGCGGAAGGACCGCTCAAGGTTGGTAGCGTGCAACGTGTTCGGCCATTGCCAAGGCAATGACGTGATGAGAGAAACGCAGATACTAAGAACACTATTCTGGAGCCACTGTGGCAGAGAAAGCGCGTGCTCCGACTGCTCACGATGTTTTTCATTGCATTCTTTCATGAACTCTCTTTCTTCTTCACGCTGCCTTCCCCCCCCTCAAATATCTCGTGCGATGCGAGCAGCCGTGCACCTCGCACCCCATCTTGTGTCCCTCCTTCTTCGCTCTCGCCCTTTCCTCATCTTCTTCGTCGTGGGTAACACACGCACGTGACAAGGAGAGAGCGAGGGATCGAGATGTGCCGACTTCGGGGTGGGTGAGATGGGGAGATGCAGAATGGGACGAACAAAGCGCACGAAGCGAGAGGGCAAGGGTGGATGTGATTTCTCGCTCTACTTCGGGCGGTGGCTCTTGTTACGGTGATGGTGCTGGTGGTGGCAGCTACCGTGCCGCAGATGTTGCCGTACCTTGCCCTCTTCCCTTCTCCCCTCTTCTTCTGCTCTCCCCCCTCTCTACCGTTCTTGTTTGGCAACGGGCCAACGACAAGTACACCGCCCTTCGCTGACCTCGTCCCACTTTGTTGTTTCTCTGCCTGTCAGAGAGGATAGGCGAAATGTTCGAACAAGGGAAAAGGATGGCCCCACTTTTCTCTTTCTCTCCTGCTCTTTCTAATCCTACGTGTTTCCTGATATGTATTCATCAATATATATATAAATATATATGCTACTCGACGGATCTTTACGTCCACTCGTATATGCACATCCGCGTACTCATTTCCCTTGCCCTTCTACACACACACACACACACCGCTACACCGCGTCCTTCTTTAGCCTCGCCGAAGTAGTTGTACCTCCTTGAATTGGGGGAGAGAAGAAAAAAGGAAGAGCAAGCACAGCGATATATATATATATAGAGGTCTAACACTTACTTCCTTTCTGGTGTGTGGGGGCACTAGATCCCGGTCCCGCCTTTGGAGCACCCTCTCTTCGTTCTTCCCCCCGTTCTCTTCCTTCTCTCTTTCCCTTTTCACTCTTCTTTTTTTTGTGTGTTTTCAGGAGGAGGAGGGTAGTACGATCATGTCGACAGAGCGAGTACCCAAGGATGCAGTAACGCTTCTCCAGCAATATGCGATTGATTTGAAGGACTTTACCAAAGCGAAGGCACGCTACACGGCGGTGCTGAAGCATGAGCTTGTCGCTCCTCCTGAGGAAGAGGACAACACGGACGTGGTTGCGGCTACCCGGACAGCGCAGGACTTACTGCGGGCCGCCTGGCAGGCGTATGTAGCCTCTGTGCAACATTATTTTCACCGTATCGTGCGTGAGCTCGTAGATGCGTTGCTGGAGGCTAACGGCTCCGGGACCTATGCCGCGGCGGCAGCGGCCGAGTGCGGCGATGATCCCCTCTCCGGCGCTAGCGTGAAGAAAAACGTGGGCGCCAACGGCTCATCGCTCTTCTCGGAAACGCATATCAGCTCTGCGGATTCACGAATTTTCTCACTGGCCTTGAGCTCGGCCAGTATCCCAGCTATCGGAAGCGGCAACAGCAGCAGTGTCGTGAGTCTTGGTGGCGTGCGAGACGAAGTGTCCTTGCGCGTGGAGCGCCTCAACGAGTTCTGCACTGTGTGTGAAAAGTGGTACATTCATAACGAGATGACGTTCGAGTTGCCGAAGCCGGAGGCGCTGGCCGCCATTGCTGGCTCTGCCATCGCCTCGGTGAGTCGGCTGCTGCGGCTGCTTGGCATGCGCATGGTGTACGTGTGTGCAGGTTGCAGTATTTTCCTTCGCAGCTTCGTCCGTGATGAAGAGGCAGTGCGCTGGGCTGCCTTTTGTGGTGATCGCGGCCTTCCTGCCGAGGTGGATGCCTTGCTATGTTTGATGGACCGCATGATGCAGCTGTGGGAGGTCGATAAGAAGGCGTACCCACCGCTGCCTTTCGGCTGGCTTTATCGGCTCACCTCTTTTCTGGAGCATCCAGATTCTGTCACCAGCGCCTCTCCCAAACGCCGTGGCACGGCTGTCCGCCTTGCTCTCCAGCTGCTGCGTCAGCGACCGGATCAGGCAACGGCGGCTGGGGTCCACATTGTCTTGCTCAACGCCTGTATTGAGTCCAACCATTGCGTCACACCAGGTGAAGCTCAGCAGGTGATACATACGCTGCTAAACCTCTTCGATGCGCCTAGCACGCGCCAGTATATCCACACGAGTGACATCCGCATCTTGTTTGCGCCCTTCCTCTCCACTACCAGCGTGGAAGGCGCATCTTTGCTGACGATGCAGAACAAGGCGAAGGACCTGATCGTCACGGTCCTCTGCACGTGGGTAGGCAATTTGTGGATCAGCTCCGAGGTCACAGGCCTACGCTCCCTCATCGACGTGCTCCATCTCCCCGGGTCGCTTGATACGAAGATGGTGGTCATCACACTGTTCAACAAATTACTCACCCGTCTCGCCCCGCATCGCGGTATTGTGCTGCTGGACACGTGGAAAGGCTTTGAGGATGATCGCCAACGGAAGGCCACCCGGGACACTCTCGGCGATGGTGGAATGCCAGAGGATGATGCCGATGCTTTGGCCGAGCCGCTGCACACAAATGGTGCCAACCTCCTTGGCGATCTTCTCCTGGGCGAGTCGATCGGTGACATGGCCCTCTTCGACGACTTCATTCCCACGACCAAGGCCCTTGGCTACCACGTGATGGACCCACTAATGGGCCGTGTATTGATGTGCCTGAACTATCACGGGCTTCCATATGCGCTGACACAGATCCTACAAACGACCAATAAAAACCGGGTCATCACGGCTGCTGCCTCGAACCTACTGCAGGACATCTTTGTGCTCATGGATACAGTACTTCCCAAGGTGATAGTGTTTCACTTGCATGAGGCCTTCAACAAGGCCGTGGGCCGTCTCGCGAATGATGGCAGCCTCTTTGTGGGCGGCCTCACCTCTCAGCTCTTTCGAAGTTACAAAAAGAATTGTGGCGTGGGGGGCGATGACGGCGGAGGCGGCGCCTTGGCTGTGGAGTCGGTAGCGCCCACGAACACATCTCACATACCGAATGCCGCGCTGAACACGTCAGGGACGCTGGACGTGGATGACTCCACGTTTGCGACGCTGCTGCGCGATGCAAAGATCGATCGCATGAAGAGTTGGCAGACGTGGGGCCTAGATAGTCTCGCGACGCTCGTGCAGGGTCCGCTGCACCGGTCACGTCGCTTCCACGCCGCGCGGGATGTGCTCG
Source organism: Borovskyia barvae (assembly GCA_030849085.1). NCBI lineage: Eukaryota > Euglenozoa > Kinetoplastea > Trypanosomatida > Trypanosomatidae > Borovskyia > Borovskyia barvae. Next base: position 35,531 of record JASAOM010001026.1, read on the forward strand.
AGGCGCTCATCCTCTTCTTCACCCCAACGTCGCAAGAGAGTACGCCGCAGATGCGCTCCACCTTTAGTACACTGCCGACCGACACGACATCCCCACAGGTGTGTATGCTTGGGATAGAACTCATAGACCTCCTACTGAGCACCCGCGAGGGTGCGGCGCTCCTCGATCAGGCTGGCTTTGTGGCCGCCGTGGCCGTTATGTTAAAGGAGGTCCGTGTTGGCAAGCCCCTCGTACTGTGCCGCCCGGTGGTGAACACTCGGATTGGGCAAACTCTCTTGCGTATGACGGGCCGCCTTTCTGCTCACGCCAACGGGCTTCTCCTGATGCGGGACCACAGCATCTTCTCCCTCGTCGATAGCATGTTCTCGAAGTTAAGGGGGCCACGACTGGAAAGTACCACAGAGGAGGATACCTTGCAGGACGTGTGCTACCAGCTGCTGCAGTACCTGTACCTCGGCGCCGTACCCAATTATGGCGTGTGCGACGAGATACGCCGCACCTTCCGTGCGGCGCTGAGCAACCCGAGCAATACTATCCGGCTGTGCGCTGCTCAGCAGCTGAAGAAAGCGGTCTGGCGTGACCTGTCCACCTCCATGAAGTGGGGCATTGAGACGCTGTTGGTAGCGCTGCACGACCACTTCTTCAGCGTCATCGAGAGCGCCTTCAAACTGTTGCAGAGCATATGTTTGTGCTCCGACGAAGGCCTCGATTTCCTCATAGAATGCTTCCCGACCGTGCTGATGGAGAGTGAGGTGATCTTGAGTCACGCGAAACAGCTGCGACTCGATGTGCTGCTCTACCGTATCGCGAGCCGCCCCTCCGGGTTTCGCTTCTTGCAGAACTATGGATGGGTGGACAAGGAGCTGCTCCGCTGGGAAGAGACGGAGTCGGTACGCTACACCATCATGCTGGAGCGCCTGCAGGCGGGTGGTGGATCCACAGAGGCTGCGGCGTCCAGCGCATGTGACGGATACCTCGGTGGGGGCAGCATGTTCTCCTCGTGCTTAAGTGATCCTTCTCGCCGTCACACCCGGTCGCAATCGGACATGCTCAACAACGCATATGGGCGCATGCAAGACCACACGTCGTACCTTCCGCTGCTCACCGCCGCCGCCGCGTCTGGCGCCAACTTCTTCCCGGTGCATTTTGCGGCTATTCTCTGCAGCTCTGTAGAAGGGTGTGCGATGTTTAAGCACAGTCGACTCTGGACGCGATCGGTGCAGCGCCTGCTGGAACAGCCTCTCCCTCCCGACATCGTCTACGACGTGTCCATGAGTGACGAAGAGGAGTCCACCTCAGAAGACAGCAGTGATGATGAGTTTGGCGTGACGACGGATGCCGCGCGATACATGCGGCAGCGACAGCGGCAGCAGCAGCACAGCGTGACGCATCACCACCACCAACAACAACAGCAGCAGCAGCGGTTTGGTCTGAGCACGGGTCATGGCGGTAGTAGCGTGGGTTTTGGTGGGATGGGTAGCCATGTAGGGGACACGGCTGCTACTGGTATCAATACCTTCGGCAACTCCGCGAATCTGCACCGCTACGGCGGGCACGGGGATCACATGGGCACTTCTATGAACGGGGCCTTGCGCGCCCGTGATGCGCTGCGCGGCGGAGGTACCGCGGTTTCCTTTGGCGCTGGCAGCGGCCTGAGCGGCAAGGCCGCCGCTGCAGCGGGATATGGGGGTATTGGTGGAGGTGCAGGTGGCTACGGCGGGTTGGGGGGAGGCAGCCGCGAGACGGAGATGAGTGCGTCGAAGGAGGTGGAGATGCTCAAGAAAGGCTACCTCACCGCTCCGTCCACGAAGATGATCTCCGCCGCGCGCTTCTATAAGTCGTCTGCGCTGTCCTTCTCTCTCGAGTGCGCGGGCGATATCGTTTCTCTGAAGGAGGCGATCCTGTGCATCGCCGAGGTTGGCTCGACGGACATCGGCTACGGCCTCCTACTGTCAGTGCCAGGACTGCAACGACGGTTCACCGCTCTCTCTCGTTTCTCTTCTACCATCTCGGTACGGTGCATGGGGCTGCTTGGCAGCGCTCTTCTCGCGCGATCCCGGCGTGGCGGCGAGGACCTCGTTAAGAAAGGCTACGCCGTTCTACTGAATCACAACGCCTACGTTAGCGCCGAAGGCATTCCGTATGCCGTCTCTGTGGCGCAAATGAAGCCGTCCAAGTGGGTGCCCATCGCACGCAAAATAGCCATGAACAACTCGGCGGCTCGCCACGCGCACGCTGAGGGCATGATGCTCACCGGCATCCAAGACATCCCACGGCGGGTCGTGGAGAATATCTATGCCCTATGCAACCCCGTAAGTTCCGAGGGATCGAAGAAGGTGCTTTACAAGATGATGAAGCGCCAGCCGCAACTGTTTCTCCAGCCCAACGTGCGCCGGCTGTGTCTGGAGGCTGCTTATACGTACCGCATGCATCACAAGGAGCGCCGCTTTCTCGCAGATCTACTCGAAAATGCTCAACTCCCCATTGGCGAGTCTACATCGCCAAAGCCCTCACGCACGAGCACCAGCAAGGGCTTCTGACCTGCAGAGGATGGGTGCACAGAAGTCCATGCGACGGCATCTATCGATACGTCCATCCATCAGTCTATCGATCCATGTGTGGGTGAGTGTATATAAGAGCGGATCAGGGGCTCCGCCTTCTCTTATGGTAAAGTGACCTGCCCGACGTTCAGTATAAGGATTTGGCAACTTTTCTTTATCGAGGAACATTGCGAGAGAGAGAGAGAGGGAGAGAGGAAGGGAGGGAGAGGTGATGGCGGCGCAGAACTCTTGGGTCAGCGAGTGCTTCCGTCCTCGTTTCCAAACTTTATGCCACTGCCTTTATTGGGTCTCGTATCGCTCTCTGTGCTGCTCCAGGTGTGGCGGAAAGGTGAGAAGAGGGATGCGTGGGGAGATACGGTGCGGAATACTGACAGAGGGGATGCAGAGAAGCTGCACGCGGACGAGGTGGCATGGGAAGGACGTCGAGGGGCGGGCCGTTCATCTCCCCTCTACCCCCCCCCCCCTCCTGCCCGTGGCTCATCCGCCTTTTCTTCTTCTTTCATTCCTTTACCTGCCCCCCCCCCCCCCCCCCGTTTCTTTCGTGTTGTTTCCGATATCGTCCCTCTCCATTGCTCTCAACGGTGCCTCTTCCCCTTACCCCTCCCCCCTTCTATCTCACTCGTTCAAAGGCGAAAAAATATATTCCGCTTTGGCGCAGTGGAGGGGGAGGGGGAAGAAACTGAGGGACAGCGGCTCTGCCTCCCTTCTATCCCTCTGCAGATGTTCTCCCCCATCCTTTTCCTCGGACTGTGTGTTTCTCCTTTGTGCATAGGTAGAACCTCTCTCTGCCTACTTTGTTCCTCCTCCTCCACCTCCACCTTTCCCACTGGCCTTCCTTTTGTCGGTACCGAAGGCTCTTCTGATGTTGCCGTTTCTTGCGAAGTGAAGTCGCGTTCTCCCTTCTCTTTCCTTTGCTGTGAAGGGATGCTCTGTCCTCCTGAGAGGCCCGGGCGAGAGACCTCCCCTCTTCCCTCAGGCAGAGAGGTGACCGAGGAAAACTGTGGGCGGGACTGCCGTTTGTGGTAGACGGGAAAGGACTACCACTGACCCCCCTCTTCTTGTCTCAACCTCGTTTTCGTGTAGCCGTCCATGCTCCTTTTGCAAGCCGTTTGCCATGGAGAACTTGCAGTACAGGCCGTCGCATATCGGGGCAGGTGCATTCCTCTCACCCCCTTCCCGCTGTCTTTCCATCCTTTCGTGTGCTCTCTCCCCTCTCCATTTTTGTGCCTCCCCAACCGCACCAGAAGACGCGGCTCGCCTTTGTTTGCCCTCCCCCCCGCTCTCCTCCCGTTTTCTCATTTGTTTGCGCGCTCTCTGGTGGGAGAAAGTTTTCTCCTGCTCTTTTTCCCTCCCTTCTCTCTCTCTCTCTTTTGTTTTCGGAGTTGAGAAGAGGATGCCACGCGGACCGCGTCCGACGCAGATGTCACACAGCGAAGCGACCGATTCCTCGGCGTCACTGTCCGGCGGGCCACGCAATCACCAATGCACCGAGGAGCCGGAGATGGTGATGGGCTCTTCAGCCCTTGGGTTGAAGGCAGAGAATGAAGTAGACGACTCTTTCTCGGCGCTGTCTCGGCCATCCTTGAAGGAGGAGGCTAAGACAGGTAAGGCGGCTCTGCCATGTACAGGCGGTGTCGTCTGCACTGCCACTACCACCGGCAGCGAAGGCACCCTCTCTGAGTCTGAGCGACGTCGCGAACAAACGCTTTTCCTGGGGGATTCAGAGCAGTTTGCATTCGATTTTGGCGGAGCAGCCATAGATATTTCAGAGACGGTGGCCGAGGATGACGCAGCTCAACGGGCAACCCAGCGAGCTGAAGAACTGAGGGATGCAACGGCTCGGCTCTGTGCTGCCGCTGCCTCAAATAGTGCTGCCGTAACGCGGTCCTTAACCTTGGAGGAGGTAAACGCATACGCTGCCGATGCGATGGCGCAAGGCCCGAAGAGTTTTCTCACGCTGCCCAAGAGTGGCTCGCGCAAGCGTGCGGCGAGCCCCCATGCCGATGCTATTTCAGATGACCACCTGCGGACAAACCCCCCGCCGAGTAGGAAAGAGCAGGAAGGGGTGGATGAAGGAGCGACGTTGGCGGAGGCGATCCCGCAGTTTCGATTAGCGTTGCGTCGGTACGAGGCAGGCTTGTGGCGCATGCACAAACAGCGCAGAGAAGAGGGGGAGGAGCGGCAGCGCAGCAAACACAAGCCTACACAGCGTGTGTGAGTACGGTAACGCAGCGGGTACATGCTTGTGTCCGTGCGCTCGCTCCCCCCCTCCTCCCTCGACCTACCCACAGACATGCATGACCTTTCATCTGTGTTGCACCTCCTCCACCGTCTCTCGCTCTCTTCTCCACTCAGTGGCTCAGGCATCTCAACTGCCCAAGTTCCAAGAAGTTGTATTCCCCAGGCTTCTCATGGCGTCGCCTGCCCGTCGAGACGAAGCAGTGAATTTCTGCACAGATAGGGGGGTTTTTCCCAGCATAACATAGGGTCCACTCGACTGTGTATATCACGCACATTCGTTGTTGAAAGGAGGCATCCATACTGCACGACTACCTCCTTCTCTTTCACTCCCTCGAGGAAAGGGAAGGGACGGGGGGGGGTAGGCGGATAGCGGATGGAGAGCAGGAGGCTCAATATTTTTGTACGTGTATAAATACGATATATATATATATGTACTGAGGTTGAGAGAGAGAGAGAGGGAGGCTGCGTAGCTTCTCCCATGAGAGTTGCCTTACTCTTGTTTTCTTTTCCTTCCGTCTCTACTTTATTAAGATAACGAACGACGTTCCACCCCGCTTCCTTGTAAAGAATGGCAGAGCACAAACGAGCTTCGCTTGAAAACCCGTGGAGACAACGAAAAGAAAAAGTACGAGAAGGAGCAGATGTGGCCTTGCCTCACATCGAGGCAATGGGAAAAGAGGAGGAACAAAGCAGGGTAGAGGTGGATCGGGGAGACGCGCTGTGCGACGGTCCTCTTCTCCTTTCTCAGCCTTTCTCGCAGGGTGTGGGAGGAAAGTTCGTTTCGTCAACGCGCACCGCACTGGCAGCCCCCTTTTTTGTTTTGTGTGTGTGAGGCACCGCATTTTTCTTCCTCTGTCCGACGGGTTGCGGTACCTCCCCACCCCTCTGGCGCCCTCCGACTTCTCCCGAACGTTACGGAGATGACAGGGCCTGACACGTGAGCCCCACCCTTGCCCTGTTTCTTTTGTATTCCGTAACGTCTTCCATGGCCCATCCTCCACCACGGGCTGATGACCCCCTTCCCCGCCGCTTTTCACTTGCGCAATCTCTTTCCTCCTCCTCCTCCCCCCTCCCTCTCCCGAAAGTACGGAAGGACAACTCGCGGCAACACCTCTCCCTCTCCCTGCACCGGCTCACTTTGGAAGTTAGCGCTCGTAGAAAAGGAATACTATCCATAGAGTTCTAAGCATCTACCGTTCTTCGCGAGCCTTGCAGTGGATTTTTTTTTACTGCATCTGTCGGCGATGCGGGAACTTCCCATCTGCGGCAGCCTGGGTGGCGATGAGAGGCCGGCTTCACCTTTTCGGTCCCTGCCGCCCGTCTCGTTCGCGGTGTCGCTGACGAAGAAGACGCTCCATGTTCTTCGGCGTCATCGAGATGTAGCTACGAGCGGGGGTATCGTGGCAGCCTTGCTGGGTGTGTGTCTGCCGCTGCTCTTCGTGGTACCGGATTTGCTTCCATATAGCGTCACGTTCCTAGCGTGGGGACTGGCGTTCGCTTCTCGGGTGTGGCGATGGCTGCCCCACGAAAGGGTGCACCGCAGCCGTTCAGCACATCGGCAGGCGGATGCGGAGATGCAGAGGCGTGGCGTGGGCTGCGTTCTGGCGCACTTCTTCGATACGCCATGCGCGTTGCCGCAGAAACGCTGCAGCGTAAAGGATGAGCCTTCACGACATCCGCTGGGAAAGCTGTGGCGGTTGTGTTGTAGCCTTTTTTCGGGAAAGCAATGTTCGATTTTCAGTCGAAGCATACCACCGGACACGACAGATAGCTTCCCTTCAGCTGAGCTGCGCAAGCCCGCCGCTGGCGCTGGCGTGGCGTGTATGCTCGATCCACAGTCTGGTGCACTCACTCTGACATCGTTGGTGCCACGCATGTCGTGCACATCAGATGTCACATGTCTGGAAGGGGACCTACTCGCGACGCCACACGAGCTTAACCCTGCGTTCATGGGTTTCGCAGAAGAGGACCATGGCGACGTGCCTCCCGCGCCCCTGCAGCTGCCACCGTCACAGCATTGTCATGAGCCATTCTCGCGCACTGTACACACCCGATGGTCGTATTCGCTGGCTTCTCCGTCGTCGATGGCGATGCCAGAGACGGCGTCTTCATCACCGTCATCCTCGCGCTCGCCGGAGTGCGGAGCAACCACGTTAGCTCCCGCCTCCTCTCCAGCGAGCCCTGCTGCTTATGCAGCTGTGTAAGGGTATGCGCAGGCGGGCAGAGAGGAGAGGTCGATACACGCCTTCGTAGCAGCTGTGTGCAGCTCTCGACTCAGTACCGCACCGAATCTGTAGCATTATTCTCTCACATCTTGGTTTCTCTACGTTCCAGAACTTCTCTTTTTTCTTGCGCGTGCTGTGGAGGTTCCTTTCTTTCTTTCTCTCTCTCTTTCTTTATCTCTCTCTCTCTCTTTTTTCGCGCTTTTCAGCTTCCTGCTTGACAACCAGCTGGAGCGGTGCTGGGGCTGCTCCCCACGCCGCATGTCTCGCCCTGGGTCGACAACGGAGAACCCCTCCTTGAAACGTTCCTCTTTTCCTCCCCCCTTCGCCCCCCCCCCCCCCGCTCCGCCTGGTAGAATGGAGCGTCACAGCCAGCCTGAGGAAAAGGGACTGGTGAGATAACGAAGGAGACGCGGGGGAAGGAGCAGAGAAATAGGCGGAAGAGGACCCCCCGAAAAAGCGAGAGTCACAGACAGCCAGATACATCACAGATACTCCCCTCTATCTTTTCTTATTTCTAAGCCCCACCTTTTGTTTTTCTCTTCATGTTCTTTCATGCAACAATGCTGAAGGAGGGAAGGACGGCCATTACGCTTCCTCTTCACCTTTTCGGGTTTTGCTATTGCTTTCTTTTTTTATTTTCCATCTCTCTCTCTCTCTCTCTCACCCACCATATATATCGATATATATTCGAACAAGCTCACCATTCTCAAGATCATCTCTTTCCTCTGATGCTGCGTGGCTTCGCGGGTGGGCGATACCGAGCGTTCCTTCTCATCCCCATTCTCCCTCCGTAACTATCACCTCCTCCTCCTTTTCCTTTCACACGCCACTCGCATCAGCTGATGGGCTTCCAGGGCTGGTGGTGGTGGTGGTGGCGGTGAACATGCAGAAGGAAATTTGGAAGGAGGAAGGCAAAGTCCAACCGTGCAGCGGATGACATCCGAGGAGAGGGGCTTCAGTCTCTCTTACACCCCTCCCTCCCCCCATCCGCCGCTGCTTACCTTTCGTTGGGCCGCCATTTTTTCACGAAGGAGAGTAAGGAAATACCGGTGCAGACCTCTCCCCTTCCTCCCCGCCCCCCTCTCTCGCTCCAGCAACTACTCCAACTTTCCTTTTCAGGTATTTGTTGGGAGTTGATCACCCGCTCTCCCTCCTCTCTCCACTCTTCTCCTCCTTTCTCATTTCTCTCTCTCTTTATACAGTCACTCCGATCCCACCGGAGCTGAAGGAAGCTCTTGGCGCCTCTCTTGCAGCCACGCGCTCCTCACTTCCATTCTCTTCCTTTCCTTACGCCCCCCCGTCTTCTTTATTGTGCATTCTCCATCATGCAGCTCAGCGAGGTAAAGGTGTGGTTCTGGCGGACGAAGAGTTGCTTTGCCGTGGAGGCGATGGTTTGGGTGGTGGTGGTGGTGGTGTGCTTAATCATTTTCATTGCTGTCGCGGAATGTCGTGTCTACGCCGGTATTTTCATAGCGGTGGCCCTCATCTCCTTCTTTAAGTTGTGGAGCTTCCTGCCATCGCATCGACAGTGGAGGGAGCAGCAGTCCCGCAAGCTGGCAGAGGACTTGGTCGTGAGGTGGCGCACCGAGCCGCCATCGATACAGCTGCCGTTGGTGCCAGAGGTGACGGAGACAGTGCAGCGCGGCCCCTTTGACAGCGTGACCACCCCGATGTACTACCTGGACACCAATCCATCGATCCCGGCCCCCCTTCGTCTTGACTCCTACCGTGGAGCCATCGCAACATCGTGGGGGGCTCACCGCGATGAGCAGGGATCGCCCTTGATTGGCTTCCCGCCCCTCGCGAGATTCCCCGCTGCGCTTCCTCCTCCTCCCCCTCCTCCTTCACCTGGCTCCCAGCCTCCACTGCCACCGCGGTCGCTTTCGTTGCCGCCCAGCCAATGCCCTCCAGCCTATTCCCCCCTTTCCCGTCCGGCCATCTTTCCAAATCGTTTGCAGGGTCTTCACCCGCCACGGACGTGGGAGACGATGTCGTGCGATATCAATGACGTCTCATGGGCAACGTATCACGCCCCTGGGGTGGTGCGTGGCTCCGACGGCTCCCACTACTGCCATGCTCAGCGCCAGCCAGAGGGTGAACTATCGGATGCACCGTCGCTCACTCGTCGAATCCACTCGCCTTCGCAAGGCCGACCCTCAGAAAGGGGCCTACCATGTGAAGTCGACCCCTGCGCTCAGCCGTGGTGGGACGCACCTGGCCAGACTTTTCACAGCTGTCGGGACAGTCGAAGGCGACGCTGCGCTTCCTCGCCTTCGGCCTTGGCCACGTCTCACCGATGCACACGAGGATCAGCAAACGAGGGCTGCCAACGGTCACGGTGCCGGCGGAGCCGCTCTTCCAACTCGCTCGGCCACGCCGTCACCGGTGATAGGTCCTCCTTCGTGTCCCCCTTCTAATCCTCGACCCAGTTTCACTGCCTCAACGCCGCATCGCGCTCCGTCTTGTGCTACATGTTACGATGGAGGCAGTGTGATCCAGTGCATCGCACTGCGAGAGGGTGCGCGCGCACGCACATCCACACCCACATATTCACGCGCACCTCCCTCCCTCTCCTTCTTCATCGCCTCCTTCTAGAGGAGTGGCTCAGCAGCCACGGGTGATGGCTGTAATAACTTGGGTGGGGGGCGTACATGCAGGACCAACGACCCTTTTATAAAGAGTGCGCGCTCCTCTATGCGCGGTGTATCCCTATAGCGGTTTTGCTTTAGCGGGTTCAACTGTACTTTCCTCCTGATGGACCGTCAACTTGTTTTAATTCCTTTTCTTTTGGTGTGCCTCGTCGTCGGCGCTGCAACGCGTGCCGATGCACGAGGGAACCCTCCTCCAGATATCAGAACATACATTCCCCCCCTTCCCCCCCTTCCTTCCTCCCTCCCTCCCTCCTTCTCTCTCTTCTCCTTTCATTACCCTTGCGAATAGAAGTCTGTATTCTTTTTTCTCTTTCCATCTTTTCTGCATTTCTTTTTTTTTGGGAGGAGGGGGGGACGTACACCATTCTGGATCCACTTATATGTTTGACCTGCCCCCCTCCCCTTTCCCCCTCCCCCCCTCTCAACACTTACACATCTATATATATATATATATATATATATGCACACATTATATTATTGTGCCTGTGGATGAGGGATGTGGAGCAAAACCGTCGTCGGATGAAGATGAAGAAGATGTTGGATAGGGATGATGTACGGGTGATGCGTGGGTGGTGCGCTCGCACATTAAGGTGGTGGATGGACATCGGGTGGCCACTGTGTCCCTCTCCCTCTCGTTCTCGTTTGATTTTTTTTGCTTCTTCAGAATGGCAGGCGTTATGCCACCCCTGTCGCGCTGCTCGTCGCACAATCGCTCCTCATCTCCCCGTATCCCCCTCCTCCCCCCTCCCCCTTTCTGCCCAATCTCCATCTCTCACTCCACTCAGACACATACACATTACGCGCATGTGCTGCCGCGGATCGCTTGGCATGTATAGCGAGCGACCCAAACATTTGATTCAACTTTCTTCTCCTTCGTTACGACCAACACGTAAACATATATCTCCCCCCTTCTACTTGTGAGTGGAAGAGGGGGGACGCAGTGCCTTTTTTCCTTTTAGCGTATCGTGTAGGGCGAGACGTGGTAGTCAGACTCCAAAACACGTGTGTACCCCTACGCACATATCCGCAGAAGGATTTGAAGCTTGCTCCAGAACTGGGAGAGGTCTCCTCGTCTTCTTCCTCTCTTTCCACTCTCCGCATCATCTCACAGGAGGGGCGTGAGGGATGGGGAGAGGATGGGAGACGACGATCTACCGTCGCTTCCGTATGTTCTCTAGTTCACTCTTTTCATCTTCTCCTCCCCCTTACTTTCTCTCTCGCCCTTCTTCCCACCTTCCCCCTCCACCACCGTTCGATAGAACAAGATACGCACACACACAAACATATATATATATATATATATATATATATACCTGCCAACGCAGGTACAGCAAGCCTTCCTCTCTTTCTCTCTCGCAAAGAGGAAGAAAGAGTGAAGGAGGAGATAGAGAGGGAAAGGGAGAGGAGAGGAGAGGGGGGGGGGCAAGAAGACTTGGAAGGCACTGAAAGGCAAGCGAATACCTTCTGCTTCTTTTTTGCCAATCGCCCAGCCGTCATGGGTATCAAAGGCCTCTGGGCGGCTCTGCGCGAGTACACCGATGATGGCCACCTCTCTCAGTTTCGTGGACAGCGGGTGGCCGTGGACATGTATGTGTGGTTGCATAAGTGCATCCATCACTGTGTGCGCCTCCGCACGGAAGCGGTGGTAGCCTTCTTTGACGCCCAACATAAGGCCATGGGGGATGCGGCGCTCCAGTCCTCAGGGGCTGACAGCCCCACCTCGCCGTCGCTCGCTTTACCGGTTTCGCTGCTCTCCATCCACGACGTCCTCGCCATCGATCAACAGTTTCTTTCGTCGGTAATAGAGAGAGTTGTTGCCTTGCAGCGCTTCGGTGTTATCCCGGTGTGCGTCTTCGATGGCGCAGAAATGCCGATGAAGTCGTCTACCGATGACGAACGGCAGCAGCGGCGGACGAAGGCTTTCCAGGATGCGCTAGCGTTCCTGAAGCAGCTCTACTTGGATGTGCGACGTCGTCGGGGTGGAGGCGGTGAGGCTGCCCAGATGAATGCATCTGCCGCGTCACCGTGCATGTTACCAGCGGGCACGCCGCTCTACGAGGAGGCTGTAGGGCATCTCGAGAAGGCCATTGATATATCGCCCGAGCTTGCCCATGCCGTGATCCAGGTCTTGAAGGAGGAGCATCACGTGGAGTGCCTGGTGGCGCCGTATGAGGCAGACGCGCAACTCGCCTACCTTTGCCGCGAGGGCTACGTCGCCGCGGTGGCCTCCGAGGACTCGGATCTGATCGCCTACTTCTGCCCATGCATCATATCGAAGCTGGATACCTTCTCTGGCAAGTGCAGCGTATTGCAGCCACCCCGGTGTGCCCCACTCTTTTTTTTGAGCATGTCCTCCTCTTCCTCCTCTGCTGGTGCTGCGGCTCTTGCCCACCCTGCAGGGTCTCGGTTGGGTAAGGCCTCGACGCTGGAGGACAGCGGACGTGGTGTGGATGGAAACACTATCCACACCCGCATGCGAGCGGCAGCCCTTCAGTCATCGATGGCGGCAGCGCCCATCTCATTCTCGATGGGTGCTGCTGCGGCAGACGCAAAAGAAGGTCTTCCGAGCGCCGTTCCGGCGGGCACCTTCACTTACGAGTCGTTTCTGCTGGGTTGCATCATGAGCGGGTGCGACTATGTGCCGAACCTGCGCTCTATCGGCGTCAAGAAGGCGTTCCAGCTGGTTGCCCGAGCAACATCGTTGCGCCACTGTTTCCTAAAACTGGAGCGGGACTTCGGGTTCCCTGCAGAGGAGCTGGCCCGCTACCGCCATCGAGTCTTGGAAGCTTTTTATTGCTTTGCGCACCACCTCGTGTACTCCCCACTCACACAGGAGATCGTGACCTTCCATGCTTTGCCGGGACCCCACGACGGCGCCAGCGCGGCGCCTCTCAAAACGCAGCTTGTTGGCTTGAGATGGGATGCGCAGACAGCGCAGGAGGTGTGTGTGCAGTGCATCAAGGATCCAAGCACGCTGCAGTTGTATCGAGGAGATTTTCAAGGCTGCGCTACGGAGTACCTGAGGCGACTGAGGAGGGGACAGACCTCCTTGAAAGCGTTTGCCGCGTTCCAGCCGATGACATCCCCCCGGGTGGTGCTGCATCACAGCGGTGCCACGCAGGGTCGGCTGAGCCGTCGGCTCTGCTCTTCCGCAGACTCAGTCGACGCGAAGGGGAGTACAAAGAAGTCGGGGGAGGCCGAGGATGAGGAGGACTTCGGCCCGCCCCTCAAAAAGCAATGCGTTGCTACCGGCTTTATCGGTAGTGGCAGCAGCAGCGGCGGGGGCGGTGCTGTTGTGGCAGAGTCAGAGGCCTTGAAGGCCGTGCCTCAACAAGGAAATCGGCAACAGCCCCACTACCACCACGCGAACAGCGAGGCTTCTCCGAGCAATGGAGGTGCGAGTGGAGGAAAGGTTGTTGTTGTGCGTTCACGCTACTTTATGATGCGGGGTCGCACCGCTGTCTGCACGCAATGGTCTGCCAGCGATGCGGAAGACAGCGAAAATGGTGTTGGTTCTGGCGACGAGGGGACATCCACCTCCAACGCGCCAGCAGATTCCTCCCTGACCGCTACCTCGTGTGAGAATCCCTTTGCGTCCTTCGCGTGCCTCACTTCTTCTGTCCCCGTCGCTACGGGGTCGACAGGCAGTAGAGGCCTTGCCGACCGTCCTCCTCGTGACTCTGGCAGCATAAACTCCACGGCGGTACTCGGCAGCCAAGCAGGGAGCCGCAGCAGAGGTCCAGGCACGAGAGGGAAGACAATGTGTGAGATCAGCGACAGCCCATCGACCCCTGATGCCGGTGCAGAGACGTCACCCTCCAGCGATCTACAGGGAAGAGATAAGACCGCAGCAGATGACGATATGGAGACCACCTGCGGTTCACCAGAAGCCAGCGCTGCTGCCCGCCTTTCTCCTCGAAAAGGAAGTGGGAGACTGGCCGAGATGGACGGCGGCGACTCTGTCGCGCATGCCAGGCAGCAGGGTACCATCCAATGTTCAGTAGTAAGTCCTGTGGAGGAGCATAACGTGGACAGCGCTTCTGCCGCCGTGGCTGCGGCTCCGGTATGCTGCAAATGCCCCTTTGGGTACTGGCAGTGTGATCGAGCCCATTCTGTCTTCGAATCGTGCTTTCTAGGGAAGCAGTGGAGCCGCGAGGCGCCGCCGCTGTCGCAGGCAAGTCCTTCATCCCTATCCGAAGGTTCTCCAGGGCTGCTCGCGGAGTCATCACCGACGGATCTGGGGCAGCAAACGGGTGTGAACACGCGTGTGATGAACTCCTCTTCGGCAGGGGTGTCCAGCTATGTCCCTCGCGCCTTCCGACCACCGCGTTCTACTGCCACATCGTCGCCATCGACGGCGGAACTCCATCCGAGATGACGTCGGGGAAAAATAAAAGGACAGTGTGCGTTGCGCGCCGTTCTTGCGCGATCGGGCAGCCGAGCTATGCGAAAAAGAGCAGAGGAAGGGGGGGATTGGGGTGGGGGGAAAGGGGGGATGTCATGCAGAACTGCCCACTGTATCCTTCAGCTCATCTCTTTCCCCTCTGCTTTTCGCGCTTCACCTATACCGATAGATCTTCCTTCCTTGCTTCGAATAGATACATTCATCTATCTATCTATATTAAGAATTCTTTTCGCTGTCGCGGCCCCCCCTTTTGACACGCCGCGGACCATACGCGCTCTCAGAGATGGTGGCATCTCATCGTCCTCCGCCCTCCTCTCTCTTTGGGTTTTTCTCACCTTCCGCCTCTCTCTCTCTCTTCCTCTCCCTCCGCCCCATTCGCTGCTTCCACCAGCCGCACCGCCAGCCTTTTTTCTTTTTCCCCTTCTCTTCTTCAATTGTGGTTGTTATGGGTAGAGAGGCGCGTGCGGCGGGTGGATCGAGGGGCTTCTTGCGGAGAGATGGAGAGAAAGAAGAAGTGGAGAAGTGGATGGGTGATGGAAGATGGTGAGGAAGGAAAGCCACGATACCACGGTACGTCGAAGTGTAACCGAAAATGCTGGAGAGTTGTTGGGGAGATGGGAAAAGGATACATAAAGGCTATGGTATCGCTGCTTCCTCTTCTCTCCTCACAACGGCTCCTTGGGAGTGTACGTGTGTGTACAGGTGCGCTGCCTGCTAACACGCCTTGACCCTTCATCGCCTCGTGGCGCAAAGGTGAGCCATTTGAAGAGGCTTGACACACACACACACACACACGCACACATCAGTACATAGATATACTCGTAGACAACGACCTTCACAACGACGAAAAGGGGCAAGAACACCTCCCCATATTAAAAGCCCAGCTTCGATGCTCTTCTCTCTCTCTCTCTATATATATATATAGAAGCGATACATCCCCTCTGTCGATCGGTGAGTGGAGGGCATCTACTTCGTTTCCCTCGATCCCTTTTCCTAATATCATCCGTTTTGTGTTTGCTGTCCTACCGAATAACTTCCGCTGCCCAATGCGAGTACCTGTATCATGTTCCACCCGAAGGGACACCCCCCTGTCCCCCTTGCTCCTCTGTACCGCAATTTTGGGAGAAGGACGTAAGAGAGGTAGAGAGAGAGAGGGAGAGATGCTCCTCCTTTTTTTCGCTTTCTTTCATGTCAACAACTCTTTTTTCTAACTCTCCTCCTCCGTCCTCTCCATCCCTCTCTCTCTCTCTATATAGATGTATGTATAGGGGCATATATGAGATATTATCAGCACACGATAAGAATCCTTCGGCATTTACGCACGAGTGTGGGCGTTCTTGGTGGTTCCCCCCCCCTCCCCTCCCGCTTGGCCGAGAAGGCTTCGAACGAGTGTCGAAACGCCGTCAGGGTACGCTGTGCACGACCGTCTCCAGCTTTTCTCTTCTTATGCTGTGATGGACCCGCATCTGCTGCATCTCGGTCCGCTACTGCACCGTCATCGACGGACATGTTGGCGGCGGCATCAAATCACCGTGCTGGGAACGGTGGTAGGGAGGCGGTACTGCAGTATGACATCCGCAACTCCGCCTGCCGACGTCGCTGATTCTTTTTCCACAGCTCCCCCAAGGGCCCCTGCTTCTCCGACTCGCGCACCACAAGGTAGCAGGATCGCATCGGCGTTGCTGTCGCTGAACCACGTGCAGCGTATGCTGCGGCGACTCCCCGTTGGGAGGTCGACGGGGCTTTTTCATTTCAATGAGATCCCTCCGAATATTCGGCAGAGGCTGCCAGCTCTCGTGCAACAGCACAAGAAACAATTGTATACCCGAGAAGAGGAGGCAGTGGACCCGACAGCGGCAGCACCACATCATGATAGTTCAGAAAGGGCGTCCTGTCAGCTTTCCGCACCGGTGGAGGAGGAGAGGTATGATGGACCTACTGCTCCTCCCCCAAGGGGGGACTGGGGCCAACTCCTCTCGCTTTCTCATCCGCCGATGACCGCATCGACGTCAACTCTGTACGCACTTTTTCGAAGAGCTCAGAAGGAGCGTCTGGCGTTACGGCAGCAGCATTTGTTGGCACGAGGTGCGCAACTAGGACGCGAGAGGACAGCGTCGGGGGTTGCGCCGATGTCTTCCGCGCCATGTGATGCACTTCATTATCTGCATGATCTCGAGGAGCCTTGCCTGCTGCTCCCCAACACGAGGGGCTCTTCCGTGTCACTGGGTCTGTCAGTGAATCCTCCTTCCCCTGCGGAGGATGCGACCCCCGTCGCTTCCCCAGCGTTCACAGCGACGGTGGCATCAGTCGAGCAGGGGGAGGGAGAGGCTGCCGCATCCCTTCGCAACTTCCACTTCGACCTCGTTAGTCGCTCCACCGACTATCGCGTGGACTACGCCAGCGTTCCGGTGTATCATGTGTTGGGAGTACCCACAAAGTTGCTGGAAGCGTTGCAGTCCGCCCCGGTGACCGCCACAACGGCTGCTGTGACGGGGGAGCTACCTGGGACGGACCGTTTGGGGGTGAAGCCCCCGCGGCGGCGCTGCCCTCCCACGCGTAGGCCAGTCAGCCTTTCACGCTGGGTCGTGTACGACCACGCGACGACTCAGTTTCTTCTGCGCCGTCACGGCGACGGGCACCGGGCCGCTACGCTGTCCGATGCGGAGATGTGGGCGTTAGAGGAGCAAGTCTTCCTGGCTCACATGTTTCATTTCGATGCCAAGCGGGCGCTCGAAGCGGCCATGGCTGTGGGTGCACCGGCCGGGCCTCTTGCAACGGGAAGCGAAGATCTCGCCGGTGATGGTGCCGCACCCTTGCCGGGTTCTCCGGCGCCGCTGTACACTTTCTTCTTCTTTTGCGTGCTTCGTGGGACGTTGGGCGACGGACACGCCTCCTTCCTCGATACGGCACTGGCATACCCCACATCCTTTTTCACTTACCTGTCCGAGGTGGAGTCGACACAGCAGTTGGAGAGGAACCTCTCAGGATTGCGTGGGGCCCGCGGGTCGGGGGATGTGCAGGGGGACGCAAGTTGGACGGGGTGGGTACCCTCTGCCACCACTGACAGATCTTCTTCCCTTCCCTTCTTCATGTCTGCAGCAGGCAAGCGACTCCGCGTCGGGCCACCGAGCTCTCCCACAACGCCGTCCGGAGCGCACATGTGGACGGCGCAGATCGTAAGCCGGAAGAATTGGTCTATTTCGGGTGCCACTTCGACTGGCACGTCATCACCTTCGGTGCTCGTTCACGCTAGGGGTCGCAGCGGTAGTAGAGCCTTTCGGGAGGCCACGGCGACGGCAATGATGAAGACGTCGGAGAAGGAACGCTGGGTCAAGGCGCGCCTGCTCATATACCAAAGCTTTCGCGCTTGGTACGATACGATAGTGGCAAGGGTACCAGGGCCTGCCTCGGGCTGCAATCACCAAAACTATCATCTGACTTCATCGGCAGAAAATGTGCACGCTGGTGAAAAAGCTGCGCGGCAGCAGCCGAGGGAACCACGAACGTCTCAGGGGGCGGAGCGTGAGAAGGGCTCCTGCGCACCGTACGAGGGACAGCCAACCCCCACTGGCGGGGCCCATTCGCAATGGGAGGAGTGGCTAGACGCTGAGACGGAGGTCATGGCCACAAACAGGGAAGTCTTCGCCTCGACTTGGGGTAGCGGTGAGCGGCTCAGTCGCGTAGCCATTGCGGTCGCCACTCCCATCGGCCCTCTCCCTCTGTACTCAACAGTCGGTCGTTGGCAGAGCCTCCGAGACGACGCGGAAGCTGGGCGGCAGCAATTGGACGGCCAGCAAGCTTGTGGGACCGCCTCGAAGCAGTGCGACTCTCCCCAGGCGGTGGTGACGGAGAGTCCCCTCGCCGGTGCAATTTGGGATGCGCTATATTCTCCCCGGTCCTCACTGTGGCATGCGCATCAACATCCACATCTGAGCAAGACGACCTCGCATTCTCTCGAGACGCCTACTGCTACGGCGGTTCTTCCGTTGGCTCAGGACCGTCTCATGCTGGCTCGCGAGCGAGTCTTGTTGCCGTTGCTCTTTCATCAATCACGGAGGATACTCCCTCATCGGTCAGATGCAGCATTCATCACACACGACACGGATGCTTGCCCTGTGCTGTGGTGCTTGGGGGAGATTGAGCAGGTGTGCGGGTGGCGGCGCTGGCGTTCCGAGTTCAGAGACGTTTTCGGTCCCTTCGAGGTGCTGCTGCGGCCCGAACTTTTCGTTGCCCTCGGGCAGCGGATACCATGGCGGCGCACCGCTAAGGCGCGACAGGCTTCGGCCAACGCTACCCACACTACGGTACAGCTGGTCTCTCCGGTGGTGCTCTTCACAGATGCGGTTTATGTGGAGCGGGTGCTGCTACCTGCCATGTGCCGCTTCGCAGCGCAGACGGGTGCGCTGACGGAAAAAGGGCTCTACGTCTACCACGTAGCCCATGGAACCGCCTCAGCGGAGCCCTACGGCGCAGCTCAGCACAACGCGATGACGCTGACACATTCAACGATACCTGACCTATCGATCTCCTCGCACGTGCCTCCTCCCTTCGCACAGCAGATGGACAGCGATATCGTGGAGGAGTCTCACCTGGATGTAGCCGTGGCCGTTGCCTCCCATCACCGCCGTCTGACGGCGTGGCTCCGAGGACTGCAGCAGATGCCTCGGAGCGTGCTGCGCCGGTGGCTCTTATCGATGCCGGCTGATATGCGCAGGGAGGGGTGCGTGGCGAACGAAATGCAGCAGCGGCTGGGTATCGCTCCTGCGTGTCTCGACTTCTTCGCCTCGAGCAACCCCGGTACACCACCACTTACACCATCCGCACCGCTTCTGCCGCTGCAGAGACATTTGCCCAACGACTGTGGCAACGAAAACGATGTGGACATCCGTCGTGGCGGCGCCGCTGTCGCCCCTACGGTGCCAGAAGCGGAGCTCCGTCTCGAGCGTCTGCTCTCCCTGACGCCCGATCGCATCAAGGTGGTGCCGCTGCTAGACTTCGTGGTTTGGGGCTCCCTCTGCTCTGAATTTTCGGTGGACACGCAGCGGAGGCTTGCGCACGCCGCCAGGACTCGCCGCACCCAGTTCGACCCCGTCGACAGTATGGCAGCGGTCCAGTACTGCCTGCGTTATCCCCGGCAGTTTTGCTGCGAAGGAGGCCGTGGGATCACCGTCGGAGTGATCGAACAAAACGCGAATAGGTGAAAGAAGGAAAGAGGATTGGAGTAAACGCAGTGGCGGGGAGCATTCACTCCCTCTCTCCTTCTTTCTTTTCTTTCCCTACCTGAATTAAAATCTTGGAGCGGGAAGCTCTCTCTCTCTCACACAGTGCGCACACGAGCTGCCTTCTCTTCTTCGTGCTTCCGTGCAGGTGAGCGTGGCTGCTCCTTCGTTGTGGGCTCCGGGTTTCTCCCCTTAAGGGCTTCACCTTCCTCCTCCATCTTCTCCCAGCAGTTTTTTCTTGCCTTTCCCACGTGACCGCAGCCTTCCCCATGCAAGCCTCCCCAACATCGAAAGAACGGGGACTTCCCCTTTGCCTCTGTATTTCCTCTGCCGCAGCAGCCCCCATTCGGAAAAAAGAGAAAGGGCAGACAGGGGAAGGCGCAAAGGCACGCGTGGTGGGAGAGGCCGTCCGACAGCTCCCAAAAGAGGTCTCCGCCTTCTGCCCCCAACACCCCCACACACCAGGAAAGATAAGAAGATGGATCGGAGCAGGCTTAGAGGTATGCCTCGAGATACGAAGCTCCTGCATGACAAAAGGTAGTCACACACCTTTCAAGCCGCCGAAATGGGACTCAAGAAGGGAGGAAGAGGAGGAGGAGTCGCTGGTGGGACGATGGGGTGTCTCCTCCCACCGTTGAGTGAACTCCCTCTGTTCCACCGCGGTCCTTCCACCTTCTCAAGAATATCTCTGCAAGCACCCTCCCCCTCCCCCCTTCCTTTCCCCTGCTCCAACATGTCCCTCTCCTTTGCCGTTTCTTTCGACACTCTCGACCGTCTCTCTCTCTCTCTCACTCTCTGTCTCATCTTTTTTTTTCGGGTCGCTCATGTTTCTCACTCCCCCCCCTTAGACCTCTCTCTCTCTCTGTGGGTTACCCAACACATCGTGCCAACCCAGTAGGAGAGGGCGAAAGAGAGTCCGCGACATACGCCGGATGCTCTCCGACCTCTCTTCTCCGCGACCCCCCTTTTCGTTTCTTGCTTCTCCTTCTTCTGCTTTGAGGCACGACGGCCTACTCGCGCTCTTGCATTGACTTCGGCTCCTCGCACTCTCTTTCTTTCTGTTCTTCTTCGCTCCCTTCCACATTGGTTGGGGGCACTGTCGTGGCCTCTGCGAAGAAGTTTTGTATCGTTTTGCTGCGTTGTGCCGGCAAGGGATCGGGGCTCTCCGTTTTGTGTGGGTCGCCTCGTGAAGGGTGTACACGTCCTTCGGGCTGCGTGTGTGTGTGCTAGTAGCCTCACCCCCGTATATCATTCGCACCTCTCGCCCTCCCTGGCTTTTGTAGTTTCGCTGTGTCTTGTTTCGACTTGTTGCACTCGCCTGCCACTCTTCCCTCTCTAACCCCCCTCTCTCTTCCTCTCTCGCTCTTTCTCCCTTACACATACAGACTTCTCCCCGCCCGTGGTGCTCACTCAGGAAACCGCCTTGAGCAGGACGTCAGAGCAGGAGTAAAACATCGATGGGGAACGTGCGCGAAGGGAACATCAACAACAAGGCAACTTAGTAGTGAGCAGGAAGGAGAGGGAGGGAGACAGAGCGAGGGATTCGATGTTGCTTTTGACAACCTATTGCATTCTATCTCTTCTTCCTGTTGTGGTAGATGGTAGTTACTTCTCTCTCTCTTTCTCATCCCTTTTCCCTTCTCATCTACCATAGTTCATGCGAAACGCATGCACACATCCAATTACGTATATATATCTCTGTCTGTGTATACCATCGGACAGCTCTTCTACCCTCTATTTAAAATAAAAGTTTTCGTGCGTCTCTCTTGCGGGTTCATCGGGAAAAGGGAAAACTCTGCATAACGAGATACATCTATTTCTATATTCCAGGATCCAAAAGGTTTTAAACCGTTGCGAGAGAGTTGTCCGTCCCCCCCCCCTCTCTCCCCTCCCCCCCCCCTTCCCCCCCTACCCCGTGCTCTTGTAATCACTTTCAGACCTGCTCTTTCTTACTGGAGAAGAGCTGCAGAGAAAGGGAGGGGGGGGGGAGGGGGAGGTGAGGAGAAGGAGCTGAGCGGTGTTGTGCTTCTCCTCCTAGCCCTTTATCTTTTTTTTTCTGTGTGTGTTTGTCCTGAAATCTGCAACACACACACACACACTGCCCTGCAGCAGGTACTTCTTCTAAAGATTTCTACATCGCGTTACTCCAGATTTTGCCAGCTCCTCTTCGCCTTCCACCTCTCGCTGCTTTCGTCAATATGTATTCCCACATGCCCAACTCTCGCAGCAACCTCGAGAATGTTCTCGCTTCGGATCATCACTTCGGTCGTTCGCGCGATGCCGGTGTCTCCAGCCGCGGCGGTGTTGCGGTGTTACGGCCGACTTGGCTGGCCCATGACGTGAATTGTGCAGCGACGTCTCGATTGCCTCTCCCCTCGACGGGCTCGTCTGACAGCCGGGCAACTGGCGGAAAGGGAATTCCGCTGATGCCGACCCACCTCTCCCCGACGACGTCTTCTAGCTTCGCATTCCAGACTGTACCATCGAAGCGGGCGTCCACGGAGGTGCCGCAACGCTTACCAATCAAATGTGACGGGGACGGGCACCCTCCTCACCGCAGGGCTTCAGAGCCGCTGTCAGCATTGCCACGAGCCGCACAACAAAATAGTTCTGAAGAAGAGGCTCCGCCCAAACCTGTCGTGAAGAACGGCTCCTCAGCTCGTAACGCGATCGTAGAGAGGTGGGCGGCGGCACTGCCTTCCACGCAGAGCACCATCTCACCCAGCATGAGTCTTCGTGGCTACGTGGTCCACACAGACGATACACATGGCAGCCACAGCTCTTCCTCCGCGCGAGACCGCTCTCAGCATCCCCCAGGACTCGTCATACCGACCTCCACCGTGGCGCTTTATCGCTCCAGTGCGCGCAGGAGTAGCCCCGTCACCATGACCCCCGAACGGCTGTGTTTATCCCCGTCGGCTATCTCAGATGGCCATACTGGCGAGGAGGATACAACACCCTTGTACAACTCTCACCAACGAATGGGATGGCTGCAGGTGGCTACACACGGAGTGGCACCTTCGCCGAGCTTTGGATCGTTTCATCGACGTCGCACCAGCGTGCCGAGGGTGATCTCTACCGACTCACTCAACACCGATGCCGGATCCGCGTGTTCCACCGCCACGGTAGCAACGACGACGTCGTCTGCCGCGCATGCCGATCCCCATGATAGGCACGACGGAGGTTCGCATCTGCAAAACGCTGTCGAAGTGGCTGCGCTGAGCTCTGCTCGGTCCTCGCTCTCCCGCCGAGTGCATTTCAATTTGGATCCGCCGGCAGAGGCCGACCTGAGCAGCACGGGCGCGTTGCGGTGCTATGGCGATGAACCTGTGGGAGCTTCTCCCCTCGCCCCCCTTGCGGGGACAGAAGCGATACCAGTGATCACGTCGACAGTGATAGAGTTGCCTCTGGTCTCGTCTGCCCATAATGTGAGGAGGCCGGGCCACGGCACGCCCTCCAACGTACATAGCGGTCCTCACAGTGCCACACCAGCCGCACTGGAGCGCAAGACTCTCATGACCTCGCCATGCGTCACCACGCCCCTTCCCTCCTCGAGCCGTGGTACGCTCGGCTTCGCTTTGCGCCTCAACAAAGATGGTTCGATTCAGCCGGTGCCCACCGCAGCTCCGTCAAAAAGCTTGCAGCTGAGTGGTGGAAATGGTGGCCGGACGGCCGCAGGGACGGAGGTTGCGCATGCTCAGATCGGCCTTCCCCACTTGCTCGGTCTACCTGGCCTGGTGGCTGTCGGTGCCGGTGCGGCCTCTGCGACCTATGGGGCTACCTACCAGCCTGGCCAGCCGCTCCCGAAGCCGGCACTCAAGCAGGTCTCGCGGTATAGTGGGGACAGCAGCACCTCTACTAGTCATGCTGACGCGGCTACACCGCGTGAAACGGGTAACGATCTCTCCTGGCGGCGAAACAGCAATGCAAATCTTGGCGGTTCTCGAGCGGTCTCGTCTGTGACACCGCCGTCGTCGAACATGGCGTTGGCGGGGCAGGCCTTCGTCAGCTACGTTCGAACGGCTCTGAAGCAGCGTCAGCAGACGCGTGCAGCTCAGGCAGGAGCACCCGTGATGAACCGGCCACTGCCATCGAGCTCTGTCGATTCTGTGCCACCTGCTGGAGTGGTGGCCACTGCCGTCGACGTCCTCTCGGCGCCACCCCTCTTCGTGACCCCACCGGTGCGCTCCGGCTCCACACGACAACACGGCCAGAACTTATGGTTGGCCTTCTACTGGTCCCTCCTCGGCTTTGTGGCTCTCGCCTCTGCCATGATTATTCTCACGGCCACCGCTACCGACTGAAGGTACTCGATAGGAACACAAGAGGGTTTCTTCTCTGTTTCTTCGTATATACATATCCATATCCGTATCTACTCCCCCCTTTCCGAGGGCACTTACGAGTGGAACGAAGGATAGGAGGCTGGGCGGTTGAGGCTCGATCGTTGCGTCTCTCTCTCTCTCGATCCTCCTTGCGCCTCCTCCTCCTCCCCCTCAAAACGCAGTACGGCAACATCAGCAAAACATCGAGTCATGGTGCTGCGGAGGGGGGGGGGAGCATTCGATGCGGTTTTTTCAATCTCTTCCTTGTTGTTGTGGCTTAGGCTGTTGTGGACGCGCGTCTTTCAGGTGCTGATCTTCTTTGTGTATGTTTGTATGCGCTCTCTATCGATGTCTGCTACCTCTCTCTTTCTCCTTCTCTTTCGCCGTCACCCACGCCCCCCCCCTCCCGTCCTGGATGGCTCTTCTTCTCAGAAGACGCATTGTGTGGATGCATGTGGATGTGTGATTTCGCTTATCCGCGCCGCCGCTTTCTGAGATGCAACTCGCCTGCCCCACTGACTTCCCAACCGTTGATCCCCTCCGGGTAAGCGTACTAGCTTCAGCTGTTGCGCCGCCTCCCTCTCCCTCCCTCTTACCTTTCCTCCACCTTGTTCACTTTCTCTTATCCTCTTTCGCGCTATACACGTGCAATATGCTTTATCGCTGTTGGTGAATGCATGAAGATGCGCTGAGGCTTCGACTTCTCCCATCTCCCGTTTTTTTAAAATACCTCCTCGCTTTTCTTTCTTCTGTCGACCGCCCTCTCTGCTCCTTCTTGTGTCTCCTCCTCATCCGCCCTCCGCCTGTCGAAGTGGAGGTGACGTGAAGTGGTGCCCTTCGTCCGTTTCTGCCCTCCCCCCCTCCCACCACATCTCTCTCTTTTCCGCCCACTCTTTCCCTTCGTTCCTGCTTTCGATTTATTCCGTTGCTTCTATCCGAAATATTTGCCTGCTGCGACGCCCCTCTTCCTGAACTCTGCTGCTTCTCTTTTCTCTCCATGTCTTCAAATGGGCACGCCGAAGGGCCAACCGCAGTGACAGTGTTATATATATATATATTGTGTGTGTGTGTGCATGTACGCTTGCGTGTATCTACAGGAGAGCTCGCGAGGATCAGTAAACTCCCCTCCCCCCCTTCCGTTTCCCCTTCTCAGATTGCTCCGCACAGTACTTTCGACGCTCCAGTGCTGTGCTATGAGGTCTGCCTTTTCATGCTTCTCTCCTCCCCCTTTGTAGTGAGAAGGTACGGAAATGGAATAGCATGTACGGCGGTTGTCCCCCCCCCCCCCTCCTTTCTCGGCACGCATTCGCTCACGTTCTCGCTCGCTCCGTTCCCTATTTCTCTTTTTTCTCTCTCGTTTTTTATTTTAGCGGTGGTGTGGCTCCCGTTCGGTACTCGGAAGGCGCCCCCTGGTAACGGTGCTTCGGTCAGAGGGATGGAGCGCGGCCCTGCCAAGACACCCCTCCCCCTCCCCCCCTCCCCTCCAGCACGACCGAAATCACAAAAGGAAAAGTGAAATGATACAACGATAAAGGGAAGGAATATGCGCTGCCTTTTGTGTTTTGGCTGCCTTTTTTTTTTTTACGCCTTTCGTTTCCGGTGATCGGGGGTATATTTCGGTGTGATGGAAGGCTGCGTTCTTCTTGCAGTTGCCGCTATCCATGCAAAAGACGCCTACTTCCTTTGCGATAGAGGATATATTTATATTTCTGTACGTGTGTGTGCATGTCTGTGCATGCCTGCACGTGTGTGTGCATGTCTTTACGTCTCCAGTTTCTCTTGTTTCTAACGGCTTTTTTTTACTTCTTACCGACCGGGACTCCCTCTCCCTCTCCCTCTCCCTCTCTCTCTTCCCATCCTTCTTGCTGAAGCATAGATGGAGCGTCTTTTCTTTTTTTGGTGAGTTCCTATGTTCAGTGTCCAACAGTAGAGGCCGAGTCAGAGCCCCCGCGGCAACGACCCCGCCTCGACACGGGACCCAGGATTCGTGTTTGCGCCCAGTGTGGCCCCGCCCTCTCCCCCGTTCCAGGCCTGGTGTACCACATACAAGCCAACCATCCAGCTGTGCGTCATGCCTTTGTAACAAACGACCGAGGAGAAGGAAAAATCGCTCCAATAAATCCCAAGTCGATTCAATGTGATGTGTGCCCTGCCTTTTTTATACGTCTGGATAGTCTAGAACGGCCCAAAGTACGTCAACACAACGCGAATAACCCGCACGTCGCTGCAGAGTCGTCTAGGCTCAGCTGCGAGGAGTCCCCAGCGCATCTCTGGTCATGCGCTGGCCTTGCTGATCTCTATCGAAGACATGGTACCTCCTGACGAGTTCCCCAAGCAGTTGGCTCCCAATCCTCAGCTCGTCGACTTTCTCCTTGAGATAATGAGGTACGCTTCTGGTCAGCCACCCTCATCGGCTAGCACGCATACATCTCCGTATTCCATTACTCCTACCAGCCACGACCGACCTGTAGCTCCGGCTGCCCATTTAATTTCCGACTTGTCTTCTACTTTATCTTCTTCTATTTTCTGTTTCGACGGGATTGGCCAGATGGAAGGTGTCGCAGCGAAGCGGTGGAGGAGGACTCGAATCCCTCTGTTCGACGCATTGTACGCTATCACGGTGGACGGTTGGAGCTCATCGATCAGGATGTAGCCGCGAGGTCTGAAGTAACCACTGTTCCGTAGGAATGAAAGCGCGGGTGCATGAGTAAAGACCCGGTCCGTTGAACTGCGCGCGGAAAAAATATATTCAGTATCCTCACGCACTCGGAAGCACCATCTCTCCTTCTTCTCTTCTCCTCGGAAGCGGAATAGCAGAGAGAAGAGGAAGGGGGAGAGGGACCAAGCTATGAGGTCACGGATGCGAGTGCGCGCCTACACACACACAGACACACACACACACATGAGATGCAACAGAGGGAGGGGTAACGAAGAACTCAATGTTGAGTATTCTATCCTGCCCCTCTCCCCTCCCCCCCACTTTGCCACGGTAACACCAGCGGAAGGAGACAAGCGCGGGGGGTGGGGGAGGGCAACGTGAAGTTTCTCTGCGGGTGATGAGACAGCCACAGTCGCTGTGAGAACGTGCGGGGATTGATGGGAGGGACCGGTGCTGGGGGTTTGGCTGGAGGATAGCTGAAGTGAGAAGCAGGAGAGGTGATAAAGATGGGAGGAGGATCATCGAGGAAGGCCGAAGAGTAGAGTGGAAAGCCCGGAGGGGGGGGGGGATAAGAGGAAGGCGAAGAGGATTGCGCAGCAATATATCCATCGCACAACACAGCGGTGGGGGAGACGCTGCGGATGTGCACGTCTGCAAGGGTGGTGCACTCTTTTTGTGTTTGTCTCGTCCTTTCTCTTTCCGTAGCGCTGCTGTTGGTGGCTTCCTGATGCTGCTGCTACTCGATTTCTCTTCTCCCCTCCTCTCCTGCCCCGCATTCCCCTCAGTCTCTCTCCCCTTTACCGTACGTGCGCGGAATGCCTAAAACCGTTGAGCTCCCTCCGTTCTCCCCGCGAGGAAGTCCGTGTGTGTGTGTGTGTGTGTGTGTGTGTTTGTGTATATATCTGTGAGGACAAGTGCAGAGACGACCACGATGGGGAGGGGGGATGTCAGGTGACTCTGGCTGCTGTCTCCTCGGTCACTCCCTCTTTCTCTCCTCATCCCCTTTGCTTATAGATCGTTGCATAACGAAACTTGGCTCTCTTCGAAGAAGCTCGATGGTTTCACGCACGCACTCTCTCCTTCCTCTCCTCCTACCATACGCCTCATCTCTTCTCCCAAGCCATGCCTCGTCAACATCATGAAGGACTTCGACTCCAACATCTATGTAGCTGTGATTGCAGTGGATGGCAGTACGCTGACGCACGAGATGCTCCTCGGATAGAGCGGATCCTCACCACTGGCGTTGCATCCACATCCTACTAGTCCTTTTCGCCGTGATGTAGTGGTGACGCCTTCTCCCTTACCTCCCCTCCCTCAAATACGAAAGGAAACAATTCCATTCGCTCCTACCGATCCGAGCGAGCAGCAGCGGCGGGAGTGCGGCGTGAGATCTGAGTCGCAGTGAGTTCCTCAACCCTTGCGTGAGCTTTGCTCATGACACCGATAGCGCCATCTTACCGTCGCCACGATGGCAAAGCGTAGCTGCTTCGGAACGTCGACGACGCCTGGGGCAATTCTTCGCGACATCGCTTGTTCCATTCAACGCCTTCGCCGACCTCTTGGCGCGGTGCTTCCGCCGAGGACTTCCCTAACCCCCATTAGCTTCCAGCTTGTGCGCAAGCTGCACCGCCCCGTGAAAGTGCACCACACCGTCCTTTACGCACGCCCCCCTTCTTCCTGTCGATCGGTGTGGCGTGGAAGTGTGTCACATACGGCGTGATGGGGCCGTAACGTGCGCTGTCTCCTACCGCCTCTTTGTGGGATCCCCTTCGTTGTGTGGAGGGCAGTTGGCGCCGGGTCGGTCTTCCCTCCACACAACGAAGGAGGGCATGAGGCGCTCGGCGGGCCACCACGCGATTCATCGAGAGATCTCACATGACGGGGTAGACTGCTTCACTGCACTCTGAGGTCGGCGTGGTGGCTCGCACCTCCCGGTGCAGTGGAGGCATTCGGACAGCGAGGAGGAAGGGCTCATCCCCATCTGTAGGCCGCTGACTAGGGCCACGAAGAGGAGGAGAACGGCTTCCTCGGCCCGGAGACCCATACAGGATGCAGGCGGCGTGGTGGACTCCACGAAAAAAAGAGGGGCACCTGTGACGACCGCAACCGGGTGAGGATACTGAGGAGGAGGAGGGAAGGGGGGGGGAAGGGAAGAACTTGCAAAGGGAGGAAGGGAGGTGGCAGGAGGCCGTGCCTTCCTATGGTGGAGGGATGATAAGGACGCTTGTGCCGTTCGTGATCTTGCGCTTGAAGAGTTGTGGTCTCCCTCCTCCTCCCCCCTCTCTTGCGCTCCGCCATTTTCTTTTGTCTGGCCACGAGACGTTTCCTTTGGAAGGCATGCCGCGGCGCACACACGACTTTTGCCCATGTTTTGTATCTCAAAAGCAAGTAAACAAAAAATAGCGGTGGTGCAGCTTCATCTGCGTGTCGCTCTCTCTCTCTCTCTCTCTCCTCTTTTTAGGGAGTGTGCGAAACGCTTTGAAAAGAGAACACACTCTCGCTCGTTCGCCCATATTGCGGCGTGTATATATGTGAGGTGTGCATGGTGTTGGTGGGTAGTCGAGAGGAAACGAGATCAACGGCTCGCTGCGAGGCGCAGGTTCTACGAGCTGTGGAGAGAAGAAAAGCACTACCCGATTGCCCTCTTCGAGACACACACACACACACACACACACACACACACACGCAAACACGCAGAGGCGCGTTCATATATGGGCGCGCCATACGGAAAGAAAAGAGTGAACACATAGAGAGGAGGGGGATGGGGAAAGAGTAAGAAGGGTAGGGAAAAGAAGGAGGGGGGGGGAGAGAGAAGGTAAGAGATGCTCCTCTTCCCTCCTGCTCCTTACCTCCCCACGCACTCCCTATATGCACGTCCACAAATGCTCCTCGCACCCACGCAAGCGCTATTTTTTTGTTTGAGAGTCCTCTTCACTTTCGGTCTTCCTTTCGCATCCCTACTGGATTGTTTCTCTTGTTGTAATGGATGACGTCCCACCGTTGCTTGGGGCCTCTTCACCATTTCCTCATTTCTTCCCTCCCCTCCCTCCCCCCCTCTATCGAATCGGATCTTCCATCGACTCTACCGTGAGGAGTAAGAAGGAGAACGAAGAACCTCCTCCCCCTTCTATATACATATATATGTATATGGATAGATAGAGAGGCGTAGACCGAACGATCCAACGAGGAAAAAGGGGCGAAGAAGCAAGTCATACACGCACCTCTTTCTACACACATCTGCAGGCCCTGCATTCACTGTCCTCCTTTTCATGCTGCCCCGCCTTCCCTCACTTATAATTGGCTTCCTTTGGACTTCCCCACCCCTCGTGAACGTGAGAGAGAGAGAGAGAGAGTGATTGTTGGAAGCGAGAGTTGTGTTTGATGGCTATAGGGAGGTGCGTACAGAAAATTTCGCCTCCTTGCACACACACACACTCGCATCGGCACTCCTTTCTGTTTCTACCCGCTTCTTTTTTTTTGTTTCCCTTCCTTTGCACGTATTGCCGTCCGTGTCAAAGGAAGAGAAGGAAAGAAGCCGTCGCGTCGTGGTAAAGCGGGATCCGCGAACCAGAGGAGCGTCAAAACCGTTAAGGTGGGGAAGTACCGAGAGCAAAAGGGTCGGGGTCACCATTCGAGTGCACGCGAGGGAGAGAAGAGAAAAGGAGGAGGAAGTCATACTTGCAGTCGGTAAAAAATTGTTTTTTTCTCTTCCCCGGTCCCCTTTCCCTCTTCCGAGACGCATCTTTATATAGGCGCATCGGTGCACCTACCACTTACACACACACACACGCACTCTCGCGCTTTTTTTTCTTTTGCCCCCCCTCCCCCCTCCCCCCTCCCCCAACTGCTATGACGGAGGCCAATCAGGACTGTGTGCAGTGGGTGGAGAGGCACTTGCAGGATAAACTTGGATGTACCATAGCGACAGAGCTGACACCGCAGCACTATTATCTACTCAATGAGTTTTTGATGGGCGAAGATGCACAGTACCGCGTCCTCTTCGCGTACTACGCCGAGCCTACGGCGTCGATGGACCATCAGCGGGCCACGACGGTCGTTGGCGACGGCAGTATCACGAACGACACCGAGAGTCCGACGCATTGGGCACAGAGAGAGAGTGCGGCGGGACTGAATCACAGTCGAGGTGTAAGCGATGATGAGGCAAGCCACGGTGCCGCCACGACGACGTCGTTCGAGGCGTTCTCAGGTGGCGCAAAAGGTCAAGGTGGGGTAGACAACCCGTTCGGATCTCCTGCACCCCCGCCCTCTCCCCCGCAGCTGCAGATGGTGGCTGGCTTGCCCGAGCTCGCGTTGCGGGGCACCCTGGCTGGGGTGAGCTCAGATGTGCTGTATTTCGCACGTCTCGAGGCCGACCGGCCGCTCCTGCGCGAGACGGTGGAGAACTACGTGATGTGGGGTACGTTTCGAGGGTCGTACCTGCTGGACAGTTTTCTGCGCGCGGTGCGTCACACCATCGTGCCGACCTTCTTGTACAACCAGTGGCCCACGAGCATTAAGAAGGACGTGCACGCCGCTCTCCATCGTTTCCTTGCGACCGTGGTGGAGGATGTGAACAGTCTGAAGGGGCGAACGGTGTTGTACGTTCCAGGTGACCTTACAATCGGATACCAGGGGGACTCGTACACGGATCATGAACTGGTGCAACGCTATGAGGCCACGGTGATTCATTGGACACGGCAGATCAAGACGGTGGTGAGCGAGCGTGACACTACCAACGCGGACGATGATGACGCGGGACCGCTGGAGGAGATCCAGTACTGGCGCGCCCGTGCGCAGGATCTTGGCAATATACGTGCCCAACTCAATCGCGATGATGTCGCATCCGTCGTGAAGGTGCTCAAGGATGCAAAGTCCTTCTATTACCTGGAGCCTTTCCTCGCCCTTCGCGGTGACATCGAACGAGGCACGGAGGAGGCGTATGACAATCTACGGTACTTGTGCACTCTCGTGGAGCCGTGTGAGCGCCTCGCAAGGGCAGATCTCCGCGAAATTCCCAAAGTAGTGCAAGATGTCCTGAAGAATGTGCAACTCATTCTCATCTTCTCCAAGTTTTACAAGAAGGATCAAATTGCGCGATTGCTAAGTATGATATCAAGTGCCATCATCGGCCGATGCAGCAGCCGCATCAACATACGGGCTATCTTCGCTGGTGATGTTACGGAGAGCATGAAGGCCTTGGAGGAGAGTATGGTGGCCGGCGAAGCGTGGCTGATGGAGTGCCGCCGCATGATGGCTGCCACGCGCCGCCGCTTTCGCACAGAGAAGGGAGAGAAGCTCGAATTGGACGAGTCTTTCCTGAATGAGATGGACGGCTTCGTGCGTCACCGCTGCCAGAATTTGCGGGAGATTTGCCTCAGTCAACTACAATTCGGGTTCTCTGGCGCGGCAGACGGTGACGACAGCGGCAGCGGTGCGGTACCGAAGTCGATGGTGCGCTCCAGCGGTGGCGGGACCACCAACCGCCGCTCCAGCCGTCGCACGAAGGCGTCTGGGTTCGGCCGGGAGCGCGTGCTCGTGGGGACTCCGCTGAACATCCCGGAGCTGGACAACGTCATTCGCACCCCCGCTGAGCTCTTCGAAGGTAAACTGCCGATCTTTCGAGGCAACAAAGGGCCGGAGCTGGAGTCACAGCTCATGGACATCCAGCGTGCCTTCAAGGCGAAGATGGAGGTCCTTCAGCACTTCACGTACAACGTGTTGGATGTGAAGGCGACGCAGTGGGTCGACGACTACCGCGCCCTCAAGACGGACGTGGACAACCTAGCTGTGATGATGCGACAGATCATTACCGCTTCCTTCGATGCCGTGGCGACGGTGGCGATGGGGGCTGAGGCCATCGAGGCGTTCACTCTTATCAGCAAGAGCGAGGAGCTGCTGCTGCAACTCGATCGGAACACCGACCGCGTCTTCCGCCTCTTCACCCAACATCTGAAGCTCGTTCAGAATGATGTGCAGCGGTACTTTGGTCGATCACCGCCCCTCTTCGACCGGCACCCGCCCCTGGCGGGACGGGCTGCGTGGGCCACGAATCGCCTCGCCTTCATCGCGTGCGAATACGAAATACTGCGGCGCTGCTACGCCTTACCGAGCTCGCCGGAAAAGAATGAAGCAATGCTGGTGTACGAGCGTCTAGACCGCAATCTTCGAGAGATGGTACGCAAGGAATACGTGGAGTGGACGTCGGAGGTGCCGCTGAAGCCGGTGGAGCTGCTGGATGATTACCTCCTGCTGCAGCGACCAGGCACCGGCACGGATATTGAGCATCCGCCTCTGTACGACGTTAACTTTCCTACAAGCCTGCTGCTGCTCTTCAAGGAGGCTCGGAACTGGCAGCGGATGGGGGAGCCGATCCCGCCGGAGGTGACGGATATGTGCACCCGCGAAGAGCGCCTCCGTTTGTATCGCGAGAACGTCTCGGTGGTCGTGCGCCTGCACAACGCTGCCGTGCGCTCGCTGAGCAAGGCCGAGCTTCGCCTCTTCTCCCTCCGCATCCAGGCCATGGACGCGAAGTTTCTGCCGGGACTGAATAAGTTGTGGTGGAACTCACAAGGCATCGTCGAATACTTCGTCCGCGAATGCCGTCTGCAGGCAGATCGGGTGCAGAACACGGTCGACGACTTTAAGTACTGCGGCGCCTTCATCGACTATCACTGCAGCCTCCTCGTAGACACGTTGGCGGTGCTCGTGGAGAAGAAAGTTATATACACACCAGACAGCTTTGTGGCGAAGCAGAAGGCGTACCGCGCGGCGGTGATGCTGCGCGTCACCAAAATTTATAATCTTATCGTGCAGCGCCTCTACGCCGTCTTTCAATACTTCCGCGAGGACTACATGGCGAGCGACACTGTGCGGGTAGAGTGGCATGAGTACATGGAGAGGGTGGAGATCAAGATGGAGGAGGCGCTTCGGATGATGGTGAAGCGCTCGCTGTTGACGGTGGAGCGTGTGCTGCCGCAGGAGAGTAGCGAGGATCGGCTGGACGAGCGCGTCTTCCGCTTAAGTGTCATGATCAGCGTGGCGGCGGATCAAAAGCCCGTCATTCACGCGGCGCCGTCGGTGCAGGAGCTGTCGGTGTTGGTGAACGACGTGTGCAAGTCTATAATTGGTGTGGTGCGTGCCTTGCCTCGTCTGGAGGACTCCCTGCGACAGATAGTGTCTGGTGAGACGGAGGCGTACTTGACAGAGCACAACACCACTGCTGTCACGTATGCCCACCCTGGCGGCGCGATGTCCTTGGCGATGCGTGGCTCGTACTTTGAATACATGACTCGTGACCAAGACACCATCTTGGCCCTCGGTCGTATCCAGGATGCCTTTGTCAGCATCTCGGAGAAGGTGCGGGATAAGCTCAACCAGACGTGGCAGCTCCATCAGTCCTCTACAACGGACAATCTGTGGACGACGCAGCGGCAGGACCGACGTATCAAGCAAGGGTGGAAGCTGGAGGATTACCGAATCAACATGGATCACGTGGCGCAGCGCCGCGAGGGTATCGAGAAGCAAGAAGTCTTCTCTGACGTTCTTTTCTTGCAGCTGGACTTCACCAAGATGAAGGAGACGTTCCGTGCACAATGTCAGTTCGTCATACGCCACTACCACGGCCTTCTCTACGCGGAGGCGAAACAGGAGGTGGACAAGACGTACGACTTCTTCCGACTCACAACGGAGTCGCTCTCTCGGGAGCCCAAGACTCTGGATCAGCTGGGAGAGCGCATGCGTCAATGTACGGTTGCCCTCAGTGCGCTACCGACCGTGGAAAGCCAGTTTGACTTGCTTTCACAAAAGTATGCGCTCATCACCAGTGAGGCGTACAACTTCGGTGGTGTCAACCCCGCGGACATCACCCGATGCGAGGAGCTGCCGGAAGCGTTTGAGAAGTACACCCAGCAGCTGCGGGCGATCCGAAAGCAACTGGATGTCTACAAGGAGCAGTTCCGAGTCGAGGTGGAGACGGAGCTGCGCACGTTGACTTCAAAGAGTTTCATTCTCTTCCAGCAGGTACGCGACGAGGCACCGACGATGTGGAAGCTGTCCACCGCGGTAGCGTTTGGGCAGCTGGAGGCGCTAGAGCAGAAGGCGGCAGGCCTGCGGGCGCTCGAGAAGCGGCTTCAACAAGGCATAGAACTCTTCGCCCTCGAGAAGCCGTCCCTGGATGACTTGGTGAAGGCCGAAACGCAGCTGCAACTTCTGCGGCGTCTATGGACACTGGTGCGGAGCTGGCGTGCCTGCACAACAACATGGAAGACAACGTACTTTATGAAGCTGAACAGCGAGCGTATGCTGGAGGATATTGAAGATACCCGCCGAGAGGTGCTGCAGCTGCGCAAAGACATGGAGCAGATGGATGTGTGGCTGCAGTTGAAGGACGACATCGACCTTATCAAGAAAATACTGCCGGTCATCGACGATCTGCGGACGCCTGCTATACGGCCGCGGCACTGGGAGCAGCTGAAGGTGCAGCTCGACACGTACTTCGACCTAGAGGATGAGAGCGCCTTCTGCCTGCAGCGACTCATGAACGCCCATTTGGAGTCGCAGGCAGAATTCATCAACAACATGGCTGTGGCTGCCCGGGAGGAGCTGAAGATCGAGACGGACCTCGAGAAAATCGCACTTCTGTGGGAAGAGACGGTCTTCACCATCGAGGCACATCAGGGGTATCACAAGATCACCGCCGTCGAGGACATCAACACAGATTTGGCGGAGCACTTGATGATGCTGAGCGCGATGAAGATGTCTCGCTTTGTGGACAGCTTCCGCCCACGCGTGGTGGTGTGGGAGCAGCAACTGTCACAGGTCGCTGACACTATCGAGGGCCTCCTCACGGTACAAACGAAGTGGATGTACTTGGAGAGCATTTTCATCGGCAGTGAGGATATCAAGCGTAAGCTGGTGGCGGAGTCAAAGAAGTTCGACTCGATCCACGCGCAGTGGCTGACGATCATATCACGTCTCATGAGCGACCCGAACGTGGTGCGGAGTACACGACGGGACAGCCTGTTGGATCAGCTGAACAGCATGAACTCTGACCTCGAGCTCATTCAACGGAGTCTGGAAGGCTTCTTGGAGGACCGGCGACGCGCCTTCCCCCGCTTCTACTTCCTGTCCAATGACGACCTACTCGAAATATTGGGCCATGCGAAGGAGCCGGAGAAGGTGCAGCCCCACCTGCGCAAGTGTTTTGAAGGGCTGTACCGGCTCTCCCTCAAAGCCGGTCGTAACAACCGAATCTTCGCCGAGGCGATGTCTGCAGCAGATGGTGAGGTGGTACCCTTCTCCCCTCCCTTGCAGATCGATGGTCTCCCGGTGGAGGTGTGGCTGCACCGCATCGAGGTGAAGATGCGTGAAACAGTGCAGTCCTGTCTCAACGATACCTTGAAGGACTTGCAGGATAACGTGTACACTCCACGCCGACCGATCAACCGCGATCAACTGAGGCGGTGGGTCGAAAAGCACGAAGGGCAGGCGCTCATCACGGCTGCCTGCATGAACTGGACGTTACAGACGGAGGCGGCGATCATGGAGTATGACGATCTCCACAGCAACGGCCTTAGCCTGGCACGTCGCAAGCCCTCGCCACTGTACAAGGTGTACAAGAAATGGAAGAGCCTGATTCGAAAGTATTGCCAAATGGTGCGCGAACCGCAGTCACGACTGCAGCGCAATAAACTCGTCGCTCTCGTCACCATCGAGGTGCACTCGCGTGACATTCTGCGCCACCTCCTCGCGCACCGCGTGCACATGCTCGACGACTTCGAGTGGTCGCGGCAGCTACGCTTCTATCAGGAGAACGGTCTGGCTGCTAACGGGTCTGCTGGGGCTGGGACGGAGGATGTGGATTCTGCAAATCCGGCGAGCTCGGGCGGTGCGGCCCCAGCCGGGGCAGGAGACAGCGCCGTGGTGATGCCGGTGGGCTCAGGGACGGCGGTGTGCCTGGTACGGCAGACGAGTGCGCAGGTGCGGTACGACTACGAGTACCTCGGCAACAGCGGCCGTCTTGTCGTGACGGGGCTGACGGACCGCGCCTACATGACGCTGACAACAGCTCTCCAACTCTTCCGTGGTGGCCTACCGCAGGGGCCGGCTGGTACGGGCAAAACAGAGACGGTGAAGGATCTTGGCAAAGCGATTGGAAAGTACGTGATGGTCTTCAACTGCTCCGATGGCCTTGACTACCGCTCCGTGGGACGCATGCTGAGCGGTATTGCGCAAACAGGCGCGTGGTCCTGCTTCGACGAGTTCAATCGTATTGAGGTGGAGGTGCTCTCTGTCGTGGCGCAGCAGATCATGTCGATCCTATCGGCCGTGTCAGAGCAGAAGCACAGCTTCCTCTTCGAGGGGGCGGAGATCCCGCTGAACATCAACTGCGGCTTGTTCGTCACGATGAATCCAGGCTACGCGGGGCGCTCCGAATTGCCCGACAACCTCAAAGCTCTGCTGCGGCCCATCTCCATGATGGTCCCCGACTTCACCCTCATCTGCGAGATTACGTTGCTGTCGGAGGGCTTCGAAGAGTCCGAGTCGCTGTCGAAGAAGGTGTCCATCCTGTACGAGCTCATGGAGAAGCAGCTGTCCAAGCAGGACCACTACGACTTCTCGCTCCGTAATATCAAAGCCGTCCTGGTGCAGGCGGGCAACCTGAAGAGAGAGAACTTCCCTGGCACGGAGCAGCAACTTTGCTTGAAGGCCATGAAGGACATGAACTTGCCGAAGTTCGTGAAGGAAGACGTGCCCCTGTTCCTCAGCATGTTGGGTGACTTGTTTCCTGGCGTGACACAGCAGGAGTCCGGTTTGGAAGAGCTGCGCGCTGCCACCACCGACGAATTGCAGGCAGAGAAGTTGCAGACAAACGAGCACATCATCACCAAGTGCTTGCACCTCTGGGACACCTTGCACACGCGCCACGGTGTAATGGTCGTGGGCCGCACTGCATCCGGTAAGACGGTGACGTGGAAGACCCTGGCGGGCGCGCTACGACGACTGAAAGAAGCTGGTGTGGAGGGCCCCTACGAGGCGGTGCGTGTCTCGCTGCTCAACCCGAAGTCGGTCACCATGGATGAGTTATATGGCAGCTACAACCAGGCCACACGGGAGTGGAAGGATGGCATCTTGTCGGATCTGATGCGGCAGATCTGTCGAGACGCCACGGATCCCAACTATAAGTGGCTGCTCTTCGATGGCCCAGTCGATACGCTCTGGATTGAGAGCATGAACACCGTACTGGACGATAACAAAATGCTGACGTTGAACTCGGGGGAGCGCATCAACATGAACCCCACGGTACGCATGCTCTTCGAGGTGCAAGATCTCTCACAGGCGTCGCCAGCCACTGTGTCGCGATGCGGTATGGTATACTTCAGTGTGGAGGATCTGACGTGGAGGCCGTACATGCGCACCTGGCTGCAGTCGCGCCGTGAATTCGAGGTGGCCATGAATGCACCAAAGCCGGACAGTACCATCGGTGAACTGCAGATGTTCGTGGAGGAGGCGCTGACGCGTGCGCTGCTGTTCAAGCGCAACGAGTGTGTCGATTTGATCACGACCACCGAGTTCAACACCGTCCGGTCCTTCACCACCATGCTGGATGCGCTGGCTAACACGGAGGCAGCGGCGGTGCTGCCGGGTGGTGCCCGGTACCAAGCTGCACAGGCAGGAGAAAACTATCTCGCCCAACTGCGCATGATGGCGATGTTTTGTTTGGTGTGGGCAGTGGGCGGCAGCCTCACGAGTGACTCTCGCCGCAAGCTCGACGCCTTTGTCCGAGAGATGGACTCCTCCTTCCCATCGATGGAGACGGTGTTCGAATACTTCCCGGACTTGTCGACGTTGCGGTGGGTTGGGTGGGAGGAGCACCCCGACGTGCAGAAGCCCTTCGCACCGCCGCCCGGAACTCCTTACTACGAGCAGATTGTGCCGACGGTCGACATCGTGCGGTACTCCTACGTCGTATCGCAACTCGTGCGCAGCCGTGTTCAGCTCGTCCTGGTAGGCACTACCGGCACAGGTAAGTCACTCATCGCGAACCAGGTGCTACACGAGCTGTCGCCAGACCTGTACGTCACTACCCACCTACACTTCTCCGCACAGACGACGGCGAAGAATGTACAGGATATCATCGAGGGCCGCATGGAGCACACCTCCAAGAAGGTGTGCAACCCTCCGGGCGGTCGTCGCATGGTGTGCCTTATCGAAGATTTGAACATGCCATCGAAGGAGATCTTCGGTGCGCAGCCGCCGCTGGAGCTGCTGCGTCAGTGGATGGACAACGGCTACTGGTATGATCGTACGACGCGCTCGAAGCGGCTCGTGAACGACCTGCAACTGCTGTGCTGCATGACGTATGGGCGGCCCGATATAACGGAACGACTGATGCGGAAGCTCAACGTCTTCAACGTAGCGTTCCCGGCGGAGGCAGTGGTGATCAACATTTTCTCGGCTATCCTGGGCCATCGCTTCGCCCCATACGCGGATCTTAAGAACTACGTCGACGCCATCGTGCGTGCCACCATCGAAGTGTACATAAAGGTCTCCACCGACCTCCTGCCCATCCCCAGCAAGTCCCACTACCTCTTCAGTCTCCGCGACCTCAGCAAGGTGTTCCAAGGGATTTATGGATGCTACTTGGAGAGCATCACGAGCAAGGAGCAGCTGGTGGCGCTGTGGGTGCACGAGTCGCAACGCGTCTTCTCAGACCGGATGAACGACCCCGCGGACAAGTTGTGGTTCCGGCAGCTGCTCAATGATAAACTCAACAACGTCTTCCAGACCAAGTGGGCTGGTATGCTCAAGGCCCGCAGCAAGGAGGTGCGAGGTCAGGCGGTCTCCGAAAATGAAAACCCCATCTTCGTCGATTTCTTGGATGGCGAGTACGACGAGATGGCCAAGTACAAACTGGTCCCCTCGATGGAGTCTCTGCGACACATGGTGGAGGAGGGGCTGGAGAACTACAACACAGAGCCCGGGGCGCGGCCTATGAACCTCGTCTTCTTCGCGGACGCACTGGAGCATCTGTGCCGCATCCACCGCGTGCTGCGCCAGCCACAAGGCAACGCTCTCCTGGTTGGCCTCGGTGGCAGTGGCCGTAATTCTCTGAGCCGCCTCGCCACCTACCTGGCGGGCTACTCGATGTTCACCATAGAGATCCACAAGAAGTACGACCAAGAACGCTTTCACGAAGATCTGCGCACTCTCTACAAAGCCTGTGGTGTGAAGCGTCAGCAGAAGGTCTTCTACATCGCGGACACGCAGCTGGTCGAGACCTCTTTCCTCGAGGACCTGAATAACATG
Source organism: Borovskyia barvae (assembly GCA_030849085.1). Lineage (NCBI taxonomy): Eukaryota > Euglenozoa > Kinetoplastea > Trypanosomatida > Trypanosomatidae > Borovskyia > Borovskyia barvae. The sequence continues at coordinate 75,122 of JASAOM010001026.1, forward strand.
CTATCCGCTGGCGAAGTGCCGAATCTGTTCGTGAAGGACGACGTTCAGCAGATCTGCGATGATGTGCGCAAGCTGGCGCTGCTGGCCGGCTGCCGCGACGCCCCTGACGAGCTTTACGGGTTCTTTGTGCGACAGGCACGTCAGCACCTTCACGTCGTGATTGCGATGTCTCCAGCTCACAAACTGTTCCGGGTGCGGCTGCGCCAGTTTCCCGCTCTCGTTTCGTGCACATCGATCGACTGGTACTACGCATGGCCCAACGAGGCGCTGAAGGAGGTGGGACTGCGCTACCTGCACGACTCCCGTCAGGACACAACGGAGACAGACGAACTGCTGAACACCATCAGCGACCTCTTCGTTTACCTGCATGATACGACGAATCAACGGGCGGAGCAGATGCGTTTGCAGATCCACCGCCACACCTACGTGACACCGTCGTCCTTTATCGATCTCGTTCGTGGCTTCCGCGCCATGCTGACAAGCAAGCGCATCGACATCGTTGAGCAGCGCGACAAGCTGGCTAACGGGATGTCCAAGTTAGAAGAGACGAAGGTCACTGTCAGTGAGATGCGCGAGGCTCTCAAGATACAGGATGAGCGGTTACAGGCCAAGTCAGCCGAGGTGAGCAAGGCGACGGAGAGCATTCAGGCTCGACAGCACATCGCAGAGGAGCAGCAAACCCTCGTCGCCTCGGAGAAGGTGAAGATCGAGCAAACGAAGCGGGCTGCGCTGGCCGATCAGGCGGAGGCTCAGGCGGACCTCGATCGGGCGATGCCCACCCTCCTCGAGGCGCAGGCGGCGCTGGACAAGCTGGACAAAAGCGACATTAACGAGGTGAAGTCCTACAAAACACCGGCAGCGATGATTCGCACGGTGATGGAGGCGGTGCAAACGGCACTCCATCGGAAGTTGGACTGGGACGAGGCGAAGAAGTCGCTGGGAGAACCGAAATTCATCGATATGCTCAAGACGTATCACGAGACGCACGACATGACGGATCAGAAGTTGTTGAACGCGCTGGAAAAGTACGTGAAGCGCAACGACTTCACTCCAGCGGCGGCGAGTGCAGTGTCCAAGGCGGCTGGTGGCTTATGCCAGTGGGTGATTGCGATTCACAAGTACGGCAACATTTTTAAGGAGGTGCACCCGAAGATCTTGAAGAACGAGAATGCCCAACAGAAGGTGCGGGCGCAGGAAGAGATGCTGCGGCAGAAGGAGGAGAAGCTCCAAAAGATTATGGATGAGGTGCGGCAGTTGGAGGAGGATCTGAACGCCAACATCAATGAGAAGAACCGCCTGATGGCAGAGGCGCGCGCGACCCAAGACAAGCTCAACAAAGCTGAGATCATCGTGGACGGCTTGGAAGGAGAACGTGGCCGGTGGACGGAGTCGATCGCCCGCTTTCAGTTGGCGCTGGAGAACATCAACGGCGAAACCCTGTTGGCATGTGCCTTCATGTGCTACTGCGGTGCCTTCACCGCCGAGTATCGGCAGATGCTGTGGCAGAGTTGGCTGAAGGAGGTGCGGCGGGTGCAGCTCCCCATTAGTCGCGACTACAACTTCGTGGATTTCCTTGCTGACCCGACGGAGGTGCGCGACTGGCAGCAAGCGGGGCTGCCGGGCGATGAGTTCAGTAAAGAAAACGGCGCCATGGTGGTGTTCGGCCCGCGGTATCCCCTCATGATCGATCCGCAGCAGCAGGCCATCAAGTGGGTCAAGCGGATGGAGCGCGACAACGGCTTGAAGGTGATCGATCCCAAGCAACCCGACTTCCAGAAGACGGTTGAGTATGCGATCCAGTTCGGGTGCCCGCTGCTGCTGCAAGACGTGGTGGAGGACATCGATCCGGTACTGGATCCGGTCATGTCGCGCGCGTTTATCACGAAGGGAAAGCGGAAGTTGGTGAAGGTGGGCGATAACTTTGTCGAATTTAAGGAGGGCTTCAAGCTGTACATCACCACCCGACTGCCAAACCCGCACTACACACCCGAGACGTGCACCAAGGTGTGCCTCCTCAACTTCGCGGTGAAGGAGCAAGGGTTGGAGGAGCAGCTGCTGAAGATTGTGGTGGAGAAGGAAAAGCCGGAGTTGGAGCACGAGAATGAGCAGCTCATCCTACACACCGCAGCCGCGAAGAAGGAGATGAAGCAGCTCGAGGAAGATATTCTCGATCTGCTGTCCACTTCTCAGGTTTCGCTGCTGGAGAACAAGCGGCTCATAGAAACGTTACAAACAGCGAAGGTGACGGCCGCAAGCATTCAAAACCAGCTTCATGTAGCGGAGACGACGTCGATCAAGATTCGCGAAGCCCGCGAGGAGTACCGCGAGTGTGCCCATCGTGCATCGCTGCTGTTTTTTGTTCTGGCCGACCTCGGCGCCATCGATAGCATGTACCAGTTCGCGCTAGACTCATATATTCAGCTCTTCCAAACGAGCATTCGCCGCTCCGCCGAGAAGATTGTCTCCCACGGGATGGAGGAACGCATTAAGACGCTGAATGAGTGGCACACTGCCGCTGTGTACATCAATACCTGCCGAGGGCTGTTCGAGCATCACAAACTTCTCTTCGCCTTTCACATGACGATTCGTATCTTGCAGGCGCAAGGTCAGGTGAACGTCGAGGAGTACGTGTTCATGATGCGTGGTGGGCAGCTCCTCGACAAACAGAGCCGCCTACCAAATCCCGCGAGCGCGTGGCTCTCCGAGCGAGCGTGGGACCATATCCTTGAATTGGAGCGGCTGAGCGCCTTCCACGGCATCGCCGCCGACTTTGAGCAGAACTCCGATGCGTGGCGTAAGTGGTATCTCCTGGAGCGTCCCGAGGAGGCCCCGCTGCCGGAGGAGTGGGAGACGCGCTGTGGAAAGAATGCACTTCAACGCATGATCTTCACTCGCTGCCTGCGCCCTGATCGGCTTGTCTTTATGGTTTATGAGTTTATCGAGTCTCAGCTCGGCAGCACGTTCGTGGACCCGCCGGTGTTTAACTTGAAAGACACCTTCGATGAAAGCTCCAACACGATACCGCTCATCTTCGTCCTTTCCTCCGGTGTGGACCCGACGACGCAGCTGCAAGCCCTGGCGCAACGCGAAGGTAGGCAGCTGAAGGTTCTGGCGCTGGGGCAGGGTCAGGGGGACAACGCGAAGCGGGCCATGCAAGAGTACAGTCAGACGGGTGGGTGGGTGTTCCTGGCCAACTGCCACTTGATGGTCTCCTGGTTGGTGGAACTGGAGAAGATTATCGACGGCATTTGCGAGCAAAATCCGCACCGCGACTTCCGGCTGTGGCTGAGCTCTGTCCCGACACCGCAGTTCCCTATTGGCGTCTTGCAACGCTCCATCAAGATGACAACCGAGCCACCGAAAGGCATCAAGGCGAACATGATGCGACTGTACAACACCTTCACCGAGGACGAACTGTCCGTCCGCAGCGCCGAACACCCCATTATCTACCGCAACCTGCTCTACGCCTTGTGCTTCTTCCACAGTGTTTTGCTGGAGCGACGCAAGTACGGAACACTGGGGTACAACGTGCTCTACGACTTCACCTCCTCCGACTTCGATGTATCGGAGAATATTATCCAACTTTACGTGGGCCACATGTACAGCGACGCCGTTGAGGACGTGCCGTTCGTCACCATTCGCTACCTCATCGCGGAGGCCTCGTACGGTGGCCGCGTCACCGACGATTGGGACCGCCGTGTGTTGAACACGTACATGGCGCAGTACATGTGCCCGGAGACCATCACGCAGGATCGCTACCCACTCGCCTCTGCTGAGGAGTACTACATCCCGGAGGACTGCAGCACGCTACAGGCGTACAAGAACCACTGTGCGCAGCTTCCCATCACCGACCCTCCGGAAGCCTTCGGGCAACACGCCAATGCGGACATTGCGAGCCGCATCGCCGAGTCCACGGCCCTATTAGATTGTCTGATTAGCGTGAACACGTCGCTGGTGCGGGACGGCGGCGGCGGTGGCGGAAGCGGCGCCGGTGCACCGACGGCCACGCAGGAAGAACGTTGCCTGGAAATTCTGGCTTCTCTCGACGAGCCCAACAAGGCAGCGACGCCCAACCTGCTCGACTACGCTGCCATCTATGAAGCAACGGAGGGGGACCGGGATAACGCGCTGAACACGTGCCTTCTGCAGGAGGTGCAACGCTACAACGTCCTGCTGAAGACCATTCATCGGCAAAAGGCGGAGCTGCGCCGGGCGGTGAAGGGAGAAATTGTGATGTCGGAGCAGCTGGAGGCCATCTTCAACGCCCTGCTCCTCGCTCGAGTCCCGCCGCCGTGGATGAGCGCGTACCCAAGTCTGAAGCCGCTGGCGAGCTGGGCGGTGGATTTGGTCGAGCGTATCGATCAAATGCGGTTGTGGAGTCAGCGGATGCCGACAGTATTCTGGTTGTCCGGCTTTACGTACCCCACAGGATTTTTGAAGAGTTTGCAGCAGCAGCAGGCGCGTCGCGATCAAATATCCATCGACCAATATGGCTGGGAATTTGCTATTCTGCCGAGCGAGGAGCGAGCGATCGCCCATCGACCGAAGAAGGGCGCCTACGTGCGAGGCATCTTTCTCGAAGGCGCGGGGTGGAATGGGGAGGTGAACGCGTTGTGTGAGCCGAAGCCCATGGAGTTGATTGTGCCGATGCCGGTGATTCACTTCAAGCCAAAACTACGCACCGGTAAGCCCAAACCGGCTAGTGTGTACGAGTGCCCTCTGTACATGTATCCCTTCCGTACCGGCACACGCGAGCGGCCTTCCTACGTGGTGGCTGTCGATCTAGACTCCGGTGACGCCGTACCCGAGACGTACACGAAGCGCGGAACAGCCTTGTTGCTCGCCACCGATGAGTAAAGAGCTGTCGTGGTGCTCTTGTACAGACAGAGGCACATAAGCGGGGAGAGATAGAGAAGAAAGCAGGAGAGATCTGTTTGTGATGCATGGAGGTGGTGCGGTGGGATCTTAGAAATATTTTTTTTATTTTTGGTTTTACGAGGTAGTTGCTGTTTTGCTCGTATTCGCTTACGGGAGATGTTGAGGATGGGGATGAGGGTTCGAGTCTGTGACGAAGTGAGAAGAGAACAAGAGGCGGGTGGGTTTGGCAGCAGCGGACGAGTTCCTTTCTTCTCCTCTCGTGCGTAGACGGCAATCTTACGCGAGTATGAGAGAGAACGAAAAGAAGGCGAACGAGAAAACTGCCCCCCACCTTTTCCTTGGTTTTGTTGTTGTGGGATGTGCTCGTAGAAGCGCATCCTGTCTTCTCCCTCCCCACTCCCTCGGCGTGTGTGTGCGCCTTTGGAGGGAGGGGAAGGGGTGGTGGTGGTGGTGGCCCACCTGCGCTTTTCTCCTTTTTGCTTTCCCTCCCATTTCTCTTCTCTCGACGTCTTTTTTGTTCGATAGAGACGGGCGATTCCAGACTTGCCCCCTTCCCCCGCTCGCAGAGACCACCACGCACGCATGCACGCATGCACGCCGCAGGGCTGGCTGCCGGTAATCACGCTGAGGCCCCGCTACACTCGACTGCAAAGCAACCTCTGATGGCGATACCGGAAAGAGGCGCGCAGATGCAGGGAGTGTTGTCCGCTCCGCCGAAGCTGAAGCACGTGTGAGCTCCAGAGCGTATCGATGTCTTCTTGCGGTTTCGTGAGTGGTGAGGTGTGAAAGGACGCTAGGGGAGGGCGTGCTGCAGCGCACAACATGACCTTATTTGGTTGTTTCTGGAGTGGTGAGGCGCATGCAGTTGAAGAAGAAAGCGCACGAGGAACTAATCGATATATATATATATATATATATATATATGCGTTTTTATGTCTCGAAGTGCTGAGGCGACGGCGGGCTCGGTAGACAGATGATGATGTGGATGATGTACAGGCCGAAGGGCACCTCCTGAATGTCCCCTCTCAATATGTAATTATATTTTGTTTTTGATCACCGCGCGTCTCGCTCTCGCTCTCGCTCTTTTCGATCATTGCGTGTACCTTTCCCCATCTCACTATACATGTATGTATCTAGATGTGTGTAGAGCAGATGTGTGCTACGTTGCCGCCGCGGCGGCGCTGATTTTTCTTTGCATGGCCATCGCCGCCACCACGCAAAACAAAAAACTAAACCAAGACGCAGCGACTGGACTTTCCCCTCGCCTCCCCCCCTTTTGTATCTTCTCCTCCCTCCCCGCCATTCTTTTCTCTCCTCTCTTTCCTCGCGGTGGAGGTTGAACGAGGATGCTGAAGGGGGCCTGCGAGCCCGCACGTCTAGATGGAAAATCGGATGGTGGCGGCTGAAGGAATTTGCAGAGGGGGCAAACATCGCCCCCTCCTCCCCCGCAAACCGACAACAATGCCCGCTCACCATTTTATATCTTCATCTTAACCCTCATCTCCTCGTCTCCTTCATCACTTTCTCCATCGCTTTCTCCTTTTCGCTATCACCGCAAATTCCCTTCGCCCCTCTCACGGCTGGTGTACTATCTCCTTTCTCCACCCGTAGGACTCTGGTGTAGGGTGGTGGTGCTGGTTAAAGTGGCTGTCCAATCATTTGCGCAGAGGAAACAACAGGAAAGGAGGAGAGAGACGGGAAGTGGCAGCTTTCTCTTCTTCACTCTCGTGTGTTCATTTTCTACCGGCGCGTCGGTGTTGATGGTGGTGGTGGTCTCTCACCGCTTTCTGTGTCTCCCACACGGCCTCAGGTCGGTGTAGCATCCCTCTTTCTCGAAACTTACGTCGTCCGCTTCGCACTCGTATTGCCTTTCACGCTTTTCAGAATTGCACCAGACATGCTTCACCGCGGCGACAGACGCATGTCCAGTAGCAGCGAGTTGAAAGAAATCGACATGTACGTTTATGTTTCACCGAGCGGGCTGCTTGGCCGCTTCCTTGGCCGCCCTCTTCGACTGAAAGTCCTCGATTTTTCTTTCCTGGTAAGCCGCGGAGGGCGAGAGCTGCGCCGTGTCGAGGTTGACGCCGGCTCTCTCCATCCTCAGTGCGAAGTTTTCATGCCTTCCCGCTTCGAACGCGTCGCGCTGAGCTTCTCCGAAGTGGAGCGGGTGATGCAGCGTACCCGCGATTACGTATTGAATGTTTCCCGATACCCGCTCATCACCTACGACGTCGAGGCGAACACGAAGGAGATGGTGACTGGTACCTTAGGTTTGCACGGCGAGCATCACACGGTGACGTGTCACAAGACGGTCGAGGGGTCCGAGCTGGTGGTGCGCTGCCCCGTGCGTATGAGCGATTTTCACGTTCCACCGTTCAAACTGTGGCTCGGCCTCTTCTCCGAGGCCGATGTGGTTGAAGTGGAGACCCGCATTCCAGCGAAGGTCTTGGCGCTGTGATGGTGCAGGAAATCATAAAAAAAAGAGATGGGATGGAGGAGAGAGGAGGGAGGAGAAGGAAAGGACGAGGGGAGCCGTCGCACATCGGCGTTTCTTTTGCGTCTTGTTCTCTTTCTCTTCCCTTTTCCCTCACCTACGGGTGGTGTGTGCATGACGGGTGTGACGTCTGCTACCTGTGCCTGTGTGCAGCATCGAGACATCGCCGCTAAGATGCACCTCTGGTCCCCCTTTTTTTTTCGTGGGGTTCCCACCTCGATTTGGTATCGTTCTCCTTCCTTTCTTTCTTGTTGGTTTTGGGAGTTGAAGTGCGCCTCCCTGCCTTCCTCATTTCTACATGTCGGCAGAGTGGCTCTTGCCTGCATCTATGTCACTCCTCTGTTGATGCAACTCTTCGCTCCTCTCCATCCCTCCTTCCCGGTGTTGTTGGACGGTGGGGGTGTTGTAGTTCCGAAGAAGGAGCGAGAGGAAGAGCGAGCAAGTCTCTTACTCCGAAGTATATAGTGGCGTTTGACAGGCTTGCTTTCCTCCTCTCGGTACATGCACCAACGGGCGTGATACCCAGCGATGTGCACGATGGTGGTGATGCACACCCACATTCCCTCTCTCTCTCTCTCTCTCTCTCTCTTTGGGAGGGCATTTCGGGAACGAGTGGAATCTTTTGAGGCGGTGCTCACGTAAGATGTTTAGTGTGGGCTTTGCTCTTCCCCCTCCCTCATTGCATCTGTCTTGAAAGCTCTGCGTTGTTCTCTCTCCACATCTCCATCTTCATCCCCCCCCTCTCTCTCTCGTATTGCTTTGGACTCCCCTCCTCCCCTTTCCAACCTCTTCTCCTTTGCTTAGGGGCTACCATCGCACCCAAACGTATGCGCATGTGCGTGTGCCATGTATCTCCAAGTGATATCCATCGAGCACTCACTAGAAAGCCCCAAGGCCGAACTTGGGGATGCAACACTATCGCCTAATTTCCGTCGCGTGTCGGCGCGTTGCCCTGTGCTGCATCTGTTTGGGTATTCGCATATTCCTCTCGAGAACGCTGGGATGATGCCGCGCCGTACTACGCTAGAGTTCCTACAGCGTGGCTCTAGCAGTGATGAGGCGAGTGTATCTCGTGCTCACGGTTCTGCTCTCTGTGACAGCAGCGCTGTCGATCAGTATCCTCTTGGAGCAGCTCGTCCGAGTAGTGGTGGCGCCGTGCGCGATGGGAAGCTACCCCCCCTCGCAGTGCCCCTCTGTGCTTTCGGAAACCCGAGCAACGACATCGCAGTCGATCGGTTAGGAAGACCGCCGCCACCCTCACGTCCCGACAGTACCACGGGAGCCTCATCACCTCCCACTATTCCTGCCGAGGGTAAAGGCAATATAGCGCCGCCCGTGAGTGCTGACAGGGGCCGAAGCTCCACACTTATGTGCGCGCGCTATGTGCAGCGCCGCACCTGCCTCCATGTCCACGGTGTGTACCCGTCGTTCCTCCTGCCGCAGTACGACCGAAGCGTATCCGCAGATCAGTTGGCGGCCCAGTTGGAGGCCGTAGCACTCCGCTTCTTGGCTAGTCAGGGAACGGCTGTTTCGTACCAGCAGCTGGTGCACAGTGTGCGCGTCGTGCACCGCTACTGCGTCTACGGCTACCGCCCCCATGCGTACTCGTTTTATCTGGTCGAGCTTATCGATCCTAACCTCGTCACCAAGGTGATAGAGTTGCTACAGAACACCGAGATGGTGGGCGGCCGACGATGGCAGCTGTACGACGCGCACAAAGCATTTCCTACGCAGTTCATGGTGCAGTGTCGCCTGAACGGTGCGACCCCCTATCCCATTCCTATTCAACGTTGCCACGTGCGGCTGCCAACGGTGGCAGAACTGCGTCCGCCTGTTCCGAGATCGGTTTCCAGCTGCTCCTCCTCCATCCCTCAGCCCCTCGAGAGAGATGAGCGCCACCACGCGACTCCTCCGAGCTGCGGTGGGACGGAGCCCGAGAACGCTCGGGAAGGGGAAGACGGCGGAAGGCGTGACACGCACGCGAGGAGCTCCTTCCTCTCGTTTCGGCGCTACTGGCAGCCAGATGAGCTGGGGCGCGGCACCACAGCGGAGGTGGAGCTCGATGTGACGGGTGAGGATCTACTCGACGGTGGATCGGCTCCCTTGACGGATTTGCGTGCCGGTGCATCGGCGGCGACCACAACAGCAGCGGCGTCACCGAGAAAGGGCGCTGTGCCGACTGCTGCCGGTGATAATCTGAGCTATACACGGCACGTGATTAAGGCTTACTTTCGTGAACACGGGGTTCCAGATGCTCTGCGTGTGGCGGACACGATCGCTACGGAGCGGTGTGAGGAGGAGCGTGCCTACCAGGTGGCGGTACTGCCGCCCCTGAGACGCCCTCTCAAGGAGGTGGGCAGTGAACACCGCATGCCACAACAAGAAGACGGGGAGAATGCCGTGCCACGGCGGTATGGCACCGTTTCGAGCATTCAGCACGGTGACCCAGCTGTTCGTTGGATGTACCATCGCATGCGAGCCTACCTGATGGAGCGTGCCGGCACCGCTGCCCCGACGGTGGGCTGCACTGTCGTGACACCAGTCGCAGTGAAGGAAACACACAAACGTGAGGCATCCACCTTTACCACTCCCAGGATGAACATGGGCATCCCTGCATCTTCTCCTACCCTCCAAAGTGCTGTAGCTTCGCTGCAACAGGAACAGCGCATGATCCGACAGCAGCTCGTGGCCCCTTACATGTTGACAGGAGGGGGTGGCGTCTCCAACGCGCACCGGCGCTGGCGCGATGGCGAGGGGGCCACTCGCTCGCACGACGGAAGGTTGATCACTGCTCCCCCATCGTCTGCCGCCACCGATGGCGGCAGGGAAGACGCGATGTACGTCGGATACAGCTCAGAGAGCGTGCAGCTTTCCCTCTCGCAGTTCAACACCCCGCAACAGGAGGATGCGCAGCAACGTGCGCCGCTGGGTGCGAAAGCCTTTCCCACTGTCGCTTCGGCCGAACCTCGCTCGCCGGGGTCTCCCCCGTCTGGCCTTTCGGTGTATGCAGATGTGGTGGCGGCCCCCACTCAGGACTTGTGGGACGCCCTCGCCGGCGGTGCTGCTCTCCCCCTTCCATCTCAGGATGACTCACTGCACCCCACACCCTTCGAAAGTGTGGCTTTGTCAATTCTACGGCGGCACACTGGCCACGACAACGGTCCTGCCCCCTCTGCACCATCGACGGGACTGCGTGCTGAACCGCCTCGTGTTGGATTCGACACAGCTGAGGCGACAGTCTCTCAAGCGCGATTTGCTGCTGCTGTACCCCCGGTCCCCTCTTCTCGGTCGTCGTCGCCGGCCGAGGTTGGTGTCGTGGATGCGAAAACTCGAGCAGAGGATTCTTGGTCATCGTGGTCGACCGTATCTTCCTGTTCCTCGTCGAGTATGGCATCGCACTCGATGTGCTCGCGTGGGTCCGCCAAGGCTCGATCGAAGCGGAGCGACCGACTGATACTCAAAGTGGAGAGGGGTACACCGGCAGAGGCTGCCCTTGCCATCTATGAAGAGGATACTCGTTTGAAGCACACCGGCGAGGGCGTCGACATCTCGACCGTATCTGAGTCTCCCGCTCCGCGTCTGGCCGCCCAAGCACTGCAAAGCCCGAATAGGCGGTCGGGCCAGACAGCACGCATGACGGGTACGCTCCCGTTGCTCCTGGCACCGCCGCAGTGTACTTGGGGTCACTCTCCTTCACGCTCACGTGCGAGGGGAGGGCCCTGTGCCACAGAAGATTCGTCCTCGCCAGAGAACGGTGGCCGCACCTCAGGCGGAGCCGACGGTTCGCCTCGCAGCTTTGAAGATGCTGTTGACAAGGCAGAGGATGGTGAATCCCTCGTGGTGCCACCCTCTCCCTCTCTCCTTATCGCCCCCTCGGAGGGGCAGTTCCGCCGAGGTGACTTCCTCGCCTTCGTGCTGATGCGGCAGACCGCCCCATCGATGCTTAGGATCGTGGGCGAAGTACTGGCGGTGGCCCGAGTCGATGAAGTTCAGGCGGATAGCGTAACGCTGCAGTGGCTGATGGCCCTCAGCGAGACGCACTTGGCAGCCGATCAGGCCGCGCTGGTCCGTCGAGGGATGTGGTTGCGGCCGCACCGGTTCGCCTCAGCAGCGGCGGCGGTGTCCTCCTCCGCCTCCCCTTTAGGCTATACGCAGAGAGGTGAGGAGGGGTTGGACCCAGCGGCGGAGCCGGTGGTGGTGATAGGCCTGGGAGAGATGCTGCTCAGCAATGTCCGTGACGCTGTGGCAGCCTCTGTGCTACGTGAGAACACACCTGCGACGATTGCCAGCACTTCGGGGCACCCTGCGCCAACGCCGCGACTTCTCGAGACGGCGACCATGGTACACACGGTGGGCTCCTCGAATGAAGAGGAGCATATGATGGCGCGTCGAAACTCGGAGCGGCTGCCTCCGGCTCACGGGCTGCCCGCATGTCCCCATGCCAGGCGGATGGCGGCAGCGGTGCAGGTGTGGCCTGTTCGGTGTTTCACCGACATTATGGAGTACAGTGGAGCTGCGGTTAGCCCTCCTTGTGGTCTCAGAGATGCTGGCGACACGCTGCCGCAGCTGCGAGTATTGTGTCGGTATGCCTACGATGTGGAGGCACGGGTGCTCACGGCGCTGTCGGCGGAGATCCCCTCGCTACGGAGCTGTGGCACCCCACATCGCTTGCCCCGGCCGGCCACACGGTGCGATACGGTGTCGGCAGATTATAAGAAGAGGGGAGACGGAGCAGTGGCGGTAGCGTCTACGATGCGTGCAAACTCTTTGGGTGAGACGGTGATGACGGCTACCGAGCGTTACCAGCCTCGCCGGGCTTCCTCATCTCGAATGGTGTTCACACAACCAGAGCCACTCCTTTCTCTTTCGCATCTGCCACCACGAGCTCAGCGAGCGTCGCCTTCCCTGTGCCCCGTGAGCCACTCCTCCTCCATTTCACCACCAGCGCTGTTCTCTTCTTCGTGTTCTTCCGTCGAGGAGCCGGTGAAACGCAGGCGAGGCGAGGGCAGTCTGGGCGCGGATACTGCGGAGGAGGAGGAGGAAGAAGAGAGGCCGCTGTTTCTAGATAGCACTGTCAACAGCCACCGCAGCGATAGTACCGGGGAGGAAGCCCCGCCGCACGGCAGAAGCGACTATTTCGCAGAAAATCGGCTGGGCACACCGCCACCACGACCTCGGCAGGGCGGCTCGTCTGCACCTATGGAGGGTACACCGCAACGCTCTGCAACGGCTCGATCGATTGCACACAGTTCGTCTCTCCAGCTCAGCCCAGTATCACGTGTGGATGCGGTATCACCTTCGCTGGTGCTGGTGAGGCGTCGTGAACGTCCATCGCAGCAGCATTTCACTACGCAGCGACGCGACTCAAAACACAAGCAAACGAGGTGGCACCTTGTCATGATGCGGGGAACGCCGCCTCAGGAGTTCGTCGTGGGTGCCCAGTGCGTTCACCGCGGCGTGCAGGCGGCATGCCGCTCGGCGGCTGAGAGGAGTACAGCGCTGGAGCAAGGACGGTGGCGACCACCCCATTGGACAGGGTGTGCCTTGGACAACCACACTGCAGGGACAACCACTGCCATGACCGCCGAAGGGAAGGGCAGCGGTACAGCAGGGACGGTGGCGTTTTCGAATGCCAGCCCGGGCCGCACCACCGGTGGGGATAGCCAGAGTACGCAGGTGACGTGGAACAGGAACAGAAAGAGGCTGAGGCTGCAGGACGAGGTCGATCTTGATGAATTGACCAGCGGGAGTGCTGAAGGTGAAGTGGAGGAGGAGGGGGAGGGGAGAGAAGCGGTAGCGGTGGTGGTTGCGTCTCCTTCCCCAGATTCAGTCTCATCCTTGTCGGAGCGGTCCCTGATGCGGAGCGGCTCTGCCGTGCGCGCATCCTCCGCTCCCGTCTCCTCCTTCGATGCGGTTCATGAAATGACAGCATCACAGCGCACCCTTCTTCGCTGGATACAGAGGTCAGTGTGCCAGGGATGTGCCGATGGGCTCCCTCGCACGGTACTGCAGGGCGGTGGGCAGCTTTGCGGTGTAACGGATGGCCTTCCAAGGCCTTTCTTGCTGACAGCTGTCGCTCCTACCACACCGTATGCAATAAGTTGGGGTGACGGGGGAGCGGGACGTGTAAACGTCTCTGCTGTGTCGTGGCCTTGGGCGACCTGGGAGCGTACTGCGGTGGGGTGTGGTGCACTGTCCCGTCCTCATCGCGAGCCGATCTTCTTGTTCCCTGCTGTTGCCGAAGAAGCGGCGCAACGGCTGGGTAGCACCGAGAGGAAGTCTGCACCCTTGCCTTGTCCTGCAGGGCTCTCCTCGAAAAGCCACCCCGCCTGTTTAGCCCGCTCTGAGTCGCTGCAACCGCAGCATTATCTTCAGTGTGTACTGCGCGTGTTGTACGTCGAGGTCCTGCTTAACCGTCGCCTCGGCGAAAAGTATGTCTCTGCGAGTGAGGTGCTGGCTGTAGGACTGGGGCAGGCGACGTCTGCAGCGGACAGTCCTGTCAGTGTTCGCCTGTTCTGTGTGGCGCGCCCAGCGTTTCATACGGGCCCGGCACCCAACGCGCATGCAGTGCCACGCCCCCCAGCCCTTCACGGGCTCACGCAATCGGTGGAAGTGGAGACGCTTCAAGATGAAGCAGCGCTGCTCATTCGAGTTCGCGAGGAGATTCTCCGATACGATCCCGATGTACTGCTGTCGTGGGATGGCTTCAAATACGGTCTGGGGAGCTTGATGCTTCGCTATCGCGCGGTACTTCAGCGCAACTTGGCGGCCGACCTCTCGCGAATGGTGGAGCATCACCTCAAGGGGCGACGCCCCCCTGCATCGGAGAAGGACGATACGGTATCGCTCCTTCCGACCAAAGCAGCGGAGAGTGAGCAGGAACCGTTAGCGCACCCTAGAAAAGGCGTACCGTCTCGCTCTCCCGTGGCCACCGAGACATCGCTCCTTCGGACAGAGACGGATACGGCAGTTCTCCGTGCCGCCGCAAAGTGTGGTCGTGCCTCGTCGCTATCGGAGGAGGAATCGACCGATGATGCCGCGGAGGCGCCTTGCGCGACGCGCCGTGGAGCTGAGGCCTCCTCCTCTTCTTTGGGCTCTTCCACAAGCTCCTTCTCCTGCCTACCGGTGGGCGGGACTGCAGTCAGCAAGGTCGGCAGCAAGGCGGGTGGTGAAGAGCAAAATCGAGTAGATACTGCTTTGGCGCCCATGGCAGGTCTCCGTGAGGCTAGCGACGGATGTTACCGGCTACCCAACGACTCAGCGAATCGGGCTTCACCGAGAGAGCATTCTTGTGCAGGCTCTGAAGGTTCTGCTGAAGTTGCAATAGCAGCTGCCACAACATCATCCGCCGCCGCAGCTGACCGGTATTCCAGACGGTTCGGCGCGTCCTGCCGCATCGTAGGACGCATCTGCACAAGTCTTGGCAAGGATCTCCGAAAGGAGATCAAGCTATCGAGCTACTCCCTTTCTATGGTACACGCTGCGTTGTTGGGGGAGCCGCTCGCTTACTTCACTGACAGTTTCCTTGCGGAGCTGCTTGTCAAGTCTTCGGGAGACGACGCTACCGTGCAAGAGGGGGGAGGGCAATACACAGCGCTGCGCTATCTGGCGTCGCGTGTTGCTGCTTCCCACCGGATCGCATGTAAACTACATTGGTTCACGAAGCTGCTGGAGTTTTCTAGAATGTATGGTATTTTGATGGAGGAGGTGGTCACTCGAGGCAGTCAGTTCCGAGTGGAAGCCACGCTGCTCCGCCTGGCACAGCCGCTTGGCTATGCCATGCTATCCCCTTCCCTCGTGCAGGTGCACCGCCAGCCTCGCATCGAATGTATTCCTTTGGTGATGCAGCCCAAGTCGGACTTCTACCGCGACGATCCAGTGGTGGTACTCGACTTTCGGAGTTTGTACCCCAGCATCATTGTGGCGTACAACCTCTGCTACTCGACGTGTCTGGGCATGGTGCAACCGCACCAGCACGGCCGCTTAGGGGTACTCTCGCACTTCAAGCAAAGTGAGTCTGTTCTACGAGACGTGCTTCTGTCGCAGCCAGACGATGCATGCTCGCACGACGGTGTTGTGTTCGCCCCCAATGGAGCGATGTTCGTTGGGGCCAGCACCCGTGTCGGCCTGCTACCGCAGATGGTGCAGTCGGTGCTCGACGCCCGCTTCGAAGTGCAGTCGGCCCGGAAGCACATAGCCGTGCCGCTGGAGGATGTTGTGATGCAGCAGCGGCTGCAGGAACAGCAACTCGCCTTGAAGATGCTTGCGAACGTGACGTACGGGTACACGGCAGCCTCGTTCACGGGACGGATGCCGTGCGTGGATCT
Organism: Borovskyia barvae; assembly: GCA_030849085.1. Lineage (NCBI taxonomy): Eukaryota > Euglenozoa > Kinetoplastea > Trypanosomatida > Trypanosomatidae > Borovskyia > Borovskyia barvae. Next base: position 90,821 of record JASAOM010001026.1, read on the forward strand.
TGCGGAGGCGATCGTGTCACTGGGCCGGCAGACGCTTGAGCGTGCCATCGCTCTTATCCATGGTACAGCGGCGTGGCAGGCCGAGGTGGTCTACGGCGATACGGACAGTCTCTTCATCCGCCTTGCTCGCCGTTCGAAGGCGGAGGCGTTCCGCATTGGTGAGGAGATGGCAGACGCTGTCACTCAATCAAATCCCGCACCGATCCGAATGCAGTTTGAGAAGGTGCTGCTGCCATGCATCCTTCTCGTCAAGAAGCGTTATGCGGGGTACATGTGGACTTCATCTACTCAGACCACCCCAACCTTTCTCGCGAAGGGAATCGAGGTCGTGCGGCGAGACCAGTGCTTGATGACAGCACAGCTGACTCAGCGCTTGTTGCGCTTGCTCTTCGACGGTGCGGCCGCTCAGGCGCTGCGTTTAGAGTTCCAGGATGCGGTGCAGCGAATGCGATCGGGCGCTGTGAACCCCTTGCTGCTCATCTTTCGGCGCGCCGTGAAGCTCGATCGCTACGGCGACGCCGCTGATCCCCACCTGCCCCTCGCTGCACGTTTGGCCCTGCAGGATATGGAGAAGGATGTGCTGCAAACCCCTTACTGGGGGGAGAGGCTACCCTATGTGGTAGTCGTGGAGCCCTCGGCAGGAGGAGGAAGGAAAGTGGCGGAGAGGGTGCTGCATCCAGAGCGTCTGCTCTCCTCACAAAATTGCTATCACCTTGATACGAACTACTACGTGACACGGCATCTAATCAGCACACTGGACCGCATCTTCTATCTGATTGGGGTCAGTTTTGCGCAGTGGTATCAGTCGATGCCGCGACGACGCACCCTGAGCGCGATGCTTTGGAGCATACCGGCAAGCCCAATGGCCCAGCAGCACGGACTGCCGGTGCAGTCGCTTCTGGAGGACGCTGGTATCTCACTGCATCCTCTCTCAAATGATGCTGCTACGGAACTCAGTCCGCAGCGCCGCCTGGCACACAGTACGCTCGTTGGGTCTCTCATGCGCGATTGGGTGCGCCGCGCAGACACGCACCTCGGTGTTCCTCTACCCCCGATGAACTCGGCCTCGACTGCCAGAGAGGTTTGTGAGGTCGAGGACGAGTACGGCGAAGCGCAGCCGCCGCCGGAGGTGCAAGATCTCACTCGACCCACTCTACGTGACGTGGTTGACGTAGAGCAAGGGTCCACCCAGCGCAGCAGCCGCAGTTCTTTTACTACCGGCGCGAAGCCACGGCCACGCGGTCACCGTCCTGTTATGGACTGGGTGCGCATCCCCTCGCCAGGTAGGAGGCGTCCCACCACCACCACTACCACCACCACCTTGGATTCCTTCTGCTCTCGAACGTTGTGTGTGATTTGTGAGGTGGAGCTGGTGGGCGCGAGTGAGTTACAGCAGCAGCTCTCCATCTTTAGACAAGCGGCTGCGGCGGTCGGGGTTCATAGTAGGCGCGGGACGCCGCCTGCACCGTCTCGTCCGCGGCTCCCAGAGCAGCCTGAGTCACCCACTTCGCTTAACCCCTTTCTGCCCCTCCCACCCATCTGCGCTCGGTGCTGGGGCGACCCGGCGACGCTGTATCTACATGTGCAGCAGCGATGTCGGGCGCTCGGTCGACAACAGAGCTTCTTGCGCAGCTTATGCGGCCGCTGCGTCGGCAATGGGGACGACGCCGCCGGGGTAGCGGGCTCTTTATACGGGCGCGCAGTGGCGGACATGGAGGACATGTGCTCCTTCCAGTCTTCGGCTGTGATGCGTGAAGAAGAGGAGCGGAGGTGCGCACCCGAGCAGTATGCTGGCAATCTCATGGGTGTAGGGAGCTTTCCATCGGAGGTGCTCTCTGCCGTTCGACTTTCTCCGACCGGGCTGACTTGCGGCTGCGTCTCGGTCGATTGTGCCGTTAGCTTCCAAAAGAAGTGGTCGGAAGCGCAGTGGACGCAGTGGCAGGCGCTGCTGGCGTTCCTTTCAACACTCTTGTAGGGCTCCACCCTCTGCGAACCGGTGAGGGAGCGAGAAGACATCCCCGTTGTGATCCCCCTTCTAGCTCTCCTTTCTTCTGCTGCACCTCGCCCCCCTTGCATAAATATACGTGCCTGTTTGCACCCCGTCTTGTAGTCGTGATGGTAAGCTGCAGGAGGCGGACAGGGGTGTGCACTTCTGATGCGGTATTGTCTTTCTTGCCGTCATGCACTCCCTTATGGACGTGTTCACTGGCCTTCAGCGGGTTTCACGTTCTTCATCTCTACCCCCTTATCACCTTGTGCGACTCCCGCCATTCTCTTCGGCTGTCTGGGCCAACTCTGCTCTCTTGCGTGACATCTCTTCATCCCCGCTTCATTTTTCTTCTTCTCTTCCTTTTGTTTCTTCTGTAGAGGGGAAGGGGGAGAGGGCCGCTGCACATCCGGCGTTCCGTATCCCTCTCTCTGTGATACTCCTTCGTGTCCATTACCTCGGATTGGCGTGACGGGGCGTACATGCGTTCCTGCTCTTACAAAGCTCTTTCGCTCTCTCTTATATTGAGGAAAGGTGATCAACGAGACGTAACTGCAGCGTACGAAGACGCGGAGGAGGAGGAGTGGGGATTTGGGGAGAGGGAAAATATGACGATGATGCGACGCCAGGTGGCGGCAGCCTGGGCGTGCCGATGTTGGACGACCATCGGTATTGGGAACAGTGTGTGCTGCACCCAAAACCTCTACGCGTGCTCTCTGAGAAGCTTTAGCACCTCAGTTACGGATAATCCGCAATCATCTTCACATTCGTGTTCGTCGATGCAAACGAAGGAAGAGGATGCCGCCACTGCTGTCACGAGCTCTATCTCCCCTGTAGCGAGTTCGGTGTTTCTCTCGGCGATGCTGGAGCCGGAGCAGACCGTTGTCTTGGAGGACAGTACCCGCACCTACTCCACCATGGACGTCGTCGACCCGGGTGATGTGTACGATCCTCACGTGCCTAACGTGACTCGGCCGCGATGTTCACGAGCAGGCGCCGCAGAAAACGAGGTGACAGCGAAGGAGAACAGGCAGGCTACAATGGACGAGGAGGCACGAGCCTACCCACTGCGCAGCGCCCATGCGCAGGGCCGTCTCTGGGAGCACTTTGCCGGGGCTCGGTTGGATACCACGGAGCAAGGATCCGGAGGAGGCGTGATGGGGCCGCCTCTGTGGTTTGAGCAGCTCTGCAGAGATCTTTTTTTCCGAACGGACAGCAGTACGGCTGACCACCGAGTGATGGATGCTCTGGACGAGGTCGCACGAACCAGTGACCCTCTGGCCGACCAAGCGGTGGACTCGCTTACAGCGAGGAGGAAGTCGCGTGCTCCGCAGCGTTGGCCGCCGCCACGAAACGGTGGGGAGAGTAACGGCCCCTCCCTCTCTTCGCCCGACCCAGCGCAGCGTGCGCCGGATGCGGCGGAGGTCGATCCCTACACGTGGCTGCCCTTTCATCTTCTTGATGTCACGCAATATCACGTAGGGCCGTACCAGTTCCCCGCCACCACGACCTACACCGAGGAACAACAGACGCAGCTGTGTCTGGGGCAGCGGCACCGGGAGTACGTGCACTTCTGCGACACGTACGCCTTTCCAGAACGCTGGCAGGTGCCGACGTCGATGGGCACGCAACCGGCGCGGCTGCTAGTGGATCCACTGTGCCCCACTCCAGTGGTATTCCTTCAGCTGTCCCCTGACTTCCCTCCCTCCATGTGGATGTCCATAAAGCCCACTGTGGCAGCCATTCGTGGTGTGTTGAGCAGCTTTGCTACACAGGCCTTCCTCCATCGCGAGGAACAGCACGCTTTCTTTGTCCAAAGGTACGAGACAGCGAAGCGGGTGATGGAGCTGCAGCAGCTATCGACGGCATCGGAGGGAGACGTGTTGCGCTTCATGATGCATGAAGCGCGTAACACACCCTACCCTGATGCCCCTTTGCATGAGTACCCCAACTCGCAAGAGTTCTTCGTGGGCGAGTACGACGATCCGGAGCGCCTGCTCGAGCACATCGACCTCTGCCCGTATTTTTTTGCGATACCCCATCTGCGCACCGTGACAGACGTACACGCACAGCGGATGATCCCCACCGTGGAGGGGGCCGGCGTGGCGGTATCGCTCTTCCGGTGCATCTACTCCAAGGCACTTGTACAAGTGTCCGTGTACCTCTCCGCCGAGGTGAAGCTGCCACCGCAAGACCCGGAGGCCTTCCACTTCCTATGGAAGGACGCGCAGGCGGTGCCCAAGATGAAGATCCCTGTGTTCGTGCGTATCTCGTGGCCAGAGAACCGAAACCTGGGCGGTGGAGGCATCCTGGCACGGCGTTTCAACGAACTCTTCGGCACGGAGTTCGCCCCGGATACGCCGGTGGATGCGATGCTCGGACTTTACTATGTGATGCAGTGGGCGCAGCGTACTCAGGACCTGCTGGGGGTTGTTGGGATGCGCCAGCGTGTGGCTGCCATCGAGTTGGCTACGCGTGTGCCGGAAGTGGCAAAATTGTATCCCGGCACCCGTGAGGTCCCCAATCCTGAATACACAGCCCAGGAGCGACTCGGCATGTACATCCAGTATCTAAGTTACCTTGGTGATCCACACGTACTGGACACGGTCCGGGCGTTGCTGCCTCAAGCGGTGGCTCCGGTGCGGATGGGCTGTGCGAAGGCTGCGCTCATAGCGGGGGACCGTGAGCTGTTTCGGCGCATTGTTTCTAGTGAGCCACCGGGCCGGATGCAGCACTACATGACGAAGCTAGTCGTGAAGCGGAAGACGCGCGACCTCGTCGACCCGGAGCCGCGGTTGCTAGAAGACCAGTACGAGTTCGCGGCTCCGTTGTGGACTAAGCGTGGGACCCGCATCGATCGCAACACACTGGAAGGCGCCGTAGACGCTGCACGACTGGTGCGCTGAAGCGGGGGCGACGTTGTGTGTGTTGGTGAGTGTGCGGAGCGGAGGACGAGGCGGAGGTGCCTTGCCGATCTGTGGACGGATGGGATGGTGGCGGTGATGATAATGACATTGCGGAATTTGGTACCCGTGAGGATGCATGGTGGAAAGGGCTGATAGATGGGGCTGTTTGTGCACGTGTGTAATGGGCCGGTGCGAGCGGGCCCATTTGTGTGCCGATTGGAATTCCCGGTGCTAGTGCAACGCGCGCAGCTACAGCGACAGTGATCGCTCCCCTCCTCCTCCTCTTCCTCTTTGGCAGCACATACGCAGAGAAAGAGAGAGCGAAAGACATGTGCTCACGTGTGCATGCAAGTAGTATCCTACAGCTATCCAACGTAAACGGTGGGGGATAAGGAAGAGAGAGAGATACACGCAAAAAGAGGTACAGCCGTATCTGGGCAAGGCAGACCAGCGGATCCCCCACCCTCACGCATTTTTCTTTTGCTGTCCAGAGCTGCCTCGAGTGTTGCATGTGCTGAGTAAAAACATAGAGGCGGGTTCACATTTCTGAGCCCGTCGTCTTCAGATGGACAGTTACACATCTCTCTCTCTGTCGCTCTCGTAATTTCCGCTTTCTTTGCTCGTGCCGTACTTCTCCACCGTTGCCACACCTACTCTGAACACCATATGCATTATCCTGCCGTCACAGACGCCGACAGCGAGAAGGATTGTGCTTCGTGGCGGACGTGCACCGCTCGCGCCCGTCCCCTTCACCATTTCGTCCGTCCGGCTGCAACTTCCTTCCCCCCTTCTCTGCCTCCCCGAGAGGCTATCTTTTCATCTTCTCTCTCAGCGGTGGGGTGCGAGCGAGAAGATTCTTCTGCTGCCCTCTCTCTCGCCATTGGGCTTCGGCACCGCTAATGTCGGACGACCGCAGCGGCGACGGTGGAATGGATGCGAAGCGCCACCGAGCGGAGGCACCGCTCGCCTCGCTGACATCCCCAGAAGTGCTTTCCGCAGACAGATCTTTTGCCGCCACGGTCGATGCGAAGGTGGAGCGAGGCACTGCCGTTCTTGCGCTGCCGCAGAGCGCCAAAGAGGCGCGCTTCGAAGGTCGATGCATGCCGCCGTCTTTCCACTCGCTGCTGGGGGAGTATGGGCCGCCAGAGGAGGCCAGAGACGTCGAGGACCTGGCCGGTGGCCACGAGGACTTCAATGACCTCCCCAAGGATCGCCGGGAGGCCCTCCAGCAATCCGTGCGCACCCTCGTGGGGAAGGTGGAGAAAGGCGCAGTTTCGGCCAGCCAGTTGGAGCACCTGCGCGTCAAGGCATCCCGCCTGCACGGCTTCAAGGACACCGCACGCAAGTCGGAGCTCGTTGCGGCGTACCGTTTGTTGGTGCGCGAAGGCGCCATTCAGGAGAACCTCGCAGTGGAGGAGCTGCTTATTCGCAAAAAAGGGAAATCCCAAAGTGGAGTCCTCGTGGTGACGGTGTTCATGGGTCCGGGCGCGTTCAGTTGCCCGAAGGACTGCCATTACTGCCCCAATCAACCTGGGGTGGCGCGCAGTTACTTGCTTAGGGAGCCGGGGGTGCTGCGCGGCTTCCGCAACGGGTGGGACCCCGTCAGCCAGTTCTATGACAGAGCCAGCGCCCTCGAAAACAACGGGCATGTCGTGGACAAGATCGAGTTGATCATCCTCGGCGGCACCTTCTCCTTCTACCCCGCGCAGTATGCGGAGGAGTTCATCGCGGCGTCTTACTACGCGGCCAACACGTACTTCGACGCTGCACCGCTGCGCCCGATGCGGTCCCTTGCGGAGGAGATCACCGCCAACGAGGAGGCGCGCTGCCGCATTATCGGCGTCACTGTGGAGACGCGGCCCGACTACATCAACGCGCGTGAGCTTCGCCGGTTTCGTTCGCTTGGGGTGACGCGCGTTCAGCTCGGTGTCCAACACCTCGACGACGACGTCCTCAACTGCATCAACCGCGACTGCCCGACGGCGAAAACGGTAGTGGCGATCCGTCGGTTGCTGGACGCTGGCTTTAAGGTGGACGCCCACTGGATGCCAGACCTGCCCGGCAGCAGCTTTGAGAAGGACATGGAGCTCTTCCAAAATCTTTTCTCACCCGAGAACGTCTCCTTCCAGGTAGATCAGTGGAAGGTGTATCCCACCGCCACCGTACCCTTCACGAAGATCAGTGAGTGGTACAAGCAAGGGCTGTATAAACCGTATGCGGAGCTGGACAACGGCGCCTACATGGTGGAGCTGTTGATCTACATCATGGAGCACTGCCCGCATCGCATCCGCCTCAACCGCATCGTACGCGATATTCCCACGACGTACATCATGGGGGGAGAGAAGCGGTGCAACCTAAGGCAGGTGATCGAGGCAGAGATGCGAAAGCGGCACATCCGGTGCAAGGATATTCGTGAACGAGAGTGCAAGGGCAACCCCATCGACCGTGCCAGCACGCACCTTTTCACAGACGAGTATCGCGCCAGCGATGGCCTGGAGTTTTACTTGTCCGTGGAGAACGCAGACCGCACACAGCTGTACGGGCATCTTCGACTGCGCTTGCGCGATGATGCGGTGCTGCCGGAGCGCAATATCGTGCCCGCCCTGAGTGGCTGCGCCCTTATCCGTGAGTTGCACACGTACGGCAAACTGGTGGCGGTGAGTCAGCGCAACACCGGCCACGAGACGCAGCACGTTGGAGTAGGCACGCAGCTGATGCGCGAGGCGGAACGCATCGCTGTAGCGCGTGGCTTCCGTCGTGCTGCAGTAATCGCGGGCATAGGTGTGCGCCGCTACTACGCCAAGCTCGGCTATCACCTAGAGGACACCTACATGGTGAAAGCGTTGGACAACCCGGCGACGGAGATCACGGAGGTGCAAGTGGCCGAGGACGACGACAACGAGAACTCGGTTTATCGCCGTTTCCTGAGCTCTGTAAAATCATTTCTAGGATTCCCCAAGAAGATGTCCACGGAGGGGACGAAATGAGGAATGGGAGGCGTTGGACTCTGCGGCAGTGGTTGCCATATGTGAGTCGCTGCTTGACTCCCCCCCGCCTCCCCCCCCCCCGAGGCAGGCCTCGATGCTTCTTTGAATGCTGATGCGGACGCAAGTCTGCGCACATGTCTTTTTTGTGGGGCTTTTTAAGGATAGTTCTGTGCTTCCATCGTGGGGATGTCTCCATCAACTGGGATTCCCGGGCATACTCGCCGTTTGCCGTGCGCGTCGTCGTGGAGTCGGCGATGGCTACGGTCAACCGCGGGTCCTTTCGCTCTCCCTCAGTCCCTCTTTCGTTTACTTTCTCACTTGCCGAATAGTGCCGTGGAGCAGGACAGCAAGTGAATAGCGCTGCGTGGAGACGAACGGGGCAGAGGCGAAGGAGAATTCTAAAAGAGGGAGAGAGCTTTGCTCTATCGCCTCTGTTTTGTGGGTGAGTGCCCACGAACGCGCCACTTTTTCCACTCCCTCCCTCCCCCCTCCCAACGCACACCCTCGCCTTCTTCTTTGGACTTCGTTTTTGCTGCGTTGTTGCCTTCGCTGCTTTGCACCAAGCGGAGGCTGCGTGGGCGTCGTCCAGCACCTCGTGCGGCGAACCCCCGGGTGTTCATAACTTCCTGTACCTCAGCACACCGGGAGAACCCAAGAGGAAGGACGAGGGTTAAAGAGAAGAGATCTGTGCGAAGCAGACGGTAGGGAGCTGCTGAAGAAGAGGGAGGCGCGTGTGTATGTGTTGCGATACTTTGTTGGCGGGCAGACTCTCCCTCCTGCCGTGGAAGTGCAGCAGAGGAGATGAACGTCGTGGTCGCGGGGCACGGGTGGCCTGTAAGACCACAGCTTTCAGCAGCTCTCTTCACGCGTGCTTGCAGCAGGTCCAGCGGCACGCGACGTGTTTTTTGTCTTTCTCTGTGGAGTTTCCGTGTTGGAAGGCGACTCCGTCGCTGATCCGCTTTCAGTGTGTCCACATTCGTAAGCGGCTGCCTATCTCCCCTGTTGTTATTCCTCTTTGCCGTCGTGATCCTCGGGCTGTTACCTTCCTCACTGCGTTCTCTCCCTCCCGTGTGGGACACGCACACGCCCCCCCCCCTCTCCCCCCTCCTTTTCTCTTCGCCTTGCTCCATCTTCTTCTCTCGCCCGGCGCTTTCTATGTTTACTCACTCTCTCGCCTTTCGCACTTCCTTCGCTCACGCCGTTCTGTCGTTGTTGCTGCTACTCCCTTGCGTATTTCACCTCCCCCCTTTTCCGATCTTATCATCTAGATTTTGTCTTGAGCTGCATCAGCATATGCCGTGGGGCTGTCACGCTGCGAGGTGCGTGGGCAGCGGCCGGCTGCAAACGGTTAGGCTGACCCGTTCACCGATGCTGGCGGTAGCACAGCCTGGCTTGACCGACTCCATGCTCGGTACGTCACTGTGCGAGGCGCGGCGACACAAGTCCTTCGCCGAGCGAATTCAGAATATGACAACGATGAAGATCGGCGACTACAAACCGCACACGTACACCTCGAAGGATGTGAGCGGCGGCCCACAGGCGGGCGCTGGCCACGACCCCGTGTACGCTTCATATGTGAACGCGAAGGTTGCGGGCCCGCTGCGGCGGAAGCAGAGCGACGCACCAGAGGACTACCTCAACGTAGATGAGGCGAGTAAGTGGATGGAGGCACGTAATGCAGCTCAGGTGCTGGGCATCAAGAAAGCCGATCTTCCCAAGTTAACGAAGCTGATACTGGAGGATCACTTTCGAAAGGCATACAAGGAGCGCACCGATGCACGCCAGGAGGAGGTGATGATCGCCACGGAAGTGCTGCTGGAGTACTTGGATTCCTCCGTGCATCTGAAGAAGAGTCGTGCGTACTACCGAAAATTTTTGGAGAATGTGCGGGTAGAGGTGGACCTCGAACTCACGAACGCCCGGCGGCGGCGCACTGAGTTGCTCATGTGGTACTTCGGCTTTGCGATAACGGGGGCGTGCGGAATTGTTTTGTTCGTGGCGTACTCGCGCATGTACATCACTCGCAAGGACGTGCAGAAGATCGGCGCCAAGACGGCCGAATACTTCGTAATGACGTTCTTGCAGCCGAAGAACACGGAGCCGAAGCCCGACTACAACACACGCTATTTCAGCACCCCGACGGCGATGGAGGTGGACAAGAAGAATGGACGGTATGAAGCTCGGTTCCTCAGCGCGGCTGAGATGCGGCAGGCAGAGCTTTGCGCCACGTACGAGGCAGAGGAGCAAGCAGAGATCCTGAAGCTTTTTAATGACGAGCGAGAGCGCAGTGCGCAGGAGAGCCGGCAGAATGCGGCTCGCGACAGCCGGGTTACAGTCTACCGTGCGGAGGAACTGGAGGGGGTGAACGAGGAGCGAGCGCCTCGCGACCAGAAGAGGGCTACCACGTTCGAAAACTTATCCTTCGCAGAGTTTGCAGGTCTGCTAGCGAACAGTTTTGGCGGTGGATCACACTTCCAGCGACTCACGGAAGAAACTTCGGAGCGAACCGCTCGCTTGAATGCAGCCCGTGAGCGAATGACGCCCGAGAAGTAGGGTATTTTTTTTATGGGTGGTAGATGCGT